>JAQZBX010016979.1:0-35998 GCA_029593785.1 Cabassous unicinctus
TCAGCTGCTATGTGTTGAAGCAAGAATGTTGCAGATCTCTGGCTGACCTCTGCCTTTTCCTCTGGGCTTTCTCTTTCTCTTGAGGCTTCATTGCTCTGCTGCTTCTTGATTTCAGTTGCAGCCTGGCATAGGGCTTCCTGTATCAGTCTTGGCTGTTCTCCCCAATTTCAGCTGTAAGCTATCAGGAAAAATGATTCATCTCTCCTTGGGCTTCAGCTGCTTGAGCCTTCATCTTTCTGTCACATGGCTGGATCAAAAATGACAGAGCTTTCACCTCCCATCTGTCTCAGTGAGTATCCTTTATATCAGACCCAGCAAGGGGCAGAGACTCAACCTGAGTCACACTCACTGACAATCAAATCGAAAGTCCTAATCTTAATAGGTAAGCTAATCAAAGACATCTCAACTGAATTTAATGCAATCAAAAGGTATCACACTATTATCTTTCTCTTTTTGGGATTCATAAAATAACCTCAAACTGTCACAGTGTCCCTTTAAATGCTATTAGTTAAATGAGCTGGTTTCTTGTTCTCATTGTTGTTTAATTCTTTATTTCTCATCTATGGAATGAATATTTTCAAGTACCTACTCTACAAGGCTTTTTTGAAGAATGATTGATATAATGCATGGGACAGTTTTAGCTCATTCATTAAAAATCATGCTATATTTCTAAATCTAATTTTTCACACAGTAGCTGTATGACCTTAGGAAACTCCATTTTCCTTATCTTCAAAATGGGAATATATCATTTAAATCCATTGAAAAGAAGATAAAATTATAAAAAGCTAAAACTGGTATGTCAATTCTAAAGCATAATGAAAAATGTGTGTTACTAATATTTTCCACTACATTCTTAGAAACTGTAATAATTATTTTCAAAATTTATAACACTATGACTATTACATACATGAACATAAGATGTTTGAAAAATCAGGTAGAAGTTAGGACTGTGTTCATCTTTGGGGAGGGGAAAGAGGTATGAAAAGGGAGCTTGTATTTGTCCAGTCTATTAAAATTAAATTGCTCAACCCACATTCAATCTCCTAGTAACCTTTACTCTAGACTTTACCTCTGTGAGTTTACTCATCATTTTAGTTCATATTAGTGAGACTATACAGTATTTGTGCTTTTGTGTCTGACTTATTACACTCAACATAATGTCCTCCTGTTTCATCCGTGTTGTCTTATGCATCCCGATTTCAATTCTTATTACAGCTGAATAGTATTTCATTATATGTATATACCACATTTTGTTTATCCACTCATTGGTTGATGGACACTTGCTTTGTTTCCATATTTTAGCAATTGTGAAAATGCTGCTATGAACATCAATGTGCAAATGTCAGTTCACGTCCTTTCTGTTCTTCTGAACATATTCCTAATAACAGGATTGCTGGATCATACGGCAGTTCCGTATTTAGTTTATTTAGTTTGGAAGTGTCAAATGTCTTCCACAAAGGCTGCAATTTTGTATATTCCCAACAAAAGTGAAATAAAAGACTGCTTCTATTTCTCCACATCCTCTCCAGCACTTGTAGTTTTTCAGGGTTTTTTTTTTTTTTTTCTTTTTTCAGTAATGACTTTTCTATAAGGTGTGAAATGATGTCTCAGTGTAGTTTTGATTGCATTTCCCTAATAGAAAATGATGTTGAACATTTTTTTCATGTGCTTTTTGGCCATTGTTATTTCCTCTTGGAGAAATATCTATTCAAGTCTTTTGCCCATTTTTAATGGTGTTGGTTGTCTTTTTATCATTGAGTTGTATTATCTCTTTATATACCATGGATATCAAGCTCCTTTTGAATATGTGGCTTCCAAATATTTTGGAATATATTGAGTGGAATGCTTTTTTCACCTTCTTAACAAAGTCCTTTGATGGGCAAAGATGTTTAAGTTTGAGCAGGTCCCATTTATCTATTGTCTTTTGTTGCTCATGCTTTGGGTATAAGGCTTAAGAAACCATCATCTACCACAAGAACATGAAGCTGCTTTCCTACATTTTCTTCTAGGAGTTTTATGGTTATAGCTTTTATACTTAGGTCTTGACCCATTTTGAGTTCATTTTTGTACAAGGTGTGAGGTATGGCTCCTCCTTCTTTCTTTTGGATTTGGATATCCAGTTCTCCCAGCACCATTTGTTAAATTGACTGTTCTGCCCCAGCTGGGTGGGCTTGACAACCTTGTCAAAAATCACTTAACTGTAGATGTGAAGGCCTATTTCTGAACACTCAATTGGTCAATATATGTATCTTTTTGCCAGTAATATGCTGTTTGTCCCACTATAGGTAAGTAATATGCTTTAAAGCCAGAAAGTGAGAGTCCACCAAATTCATTCTTCTTTTTTAAAGATACTTTTGGCTATTTGGGACCTCTTACCCTTCCAATAAATAATTGACCTTTCCAATTCTGTATTTTACAAAAGGTTGTCAGAAGTTTCACTGGGATTGTGTGAAATCTATAGATAAATTTGGGTAGAACTGACATCTAAATGGTATTTGTCTTCCAATCAATGAACATGGAATGTCCTTCCATTTATTTAGGTCTTCTTTGGTTTCTTTTAGTAATGTTTTGTAGTTTTCTGATACAAGTCCTTTATGTTCTTTGTTAAGTTTATTCCCAAATAGTTGATTTGTTTAGTCTCTATTTTAAATGGGAATTTTCATGACTTCCTCCTCAGATTGGTTATTTTTAGTGTATAGAAACACTATTGATTTTTGTGTATTACTCTTGTATCCTGCCATTTTGCTGAACTCATCTATTAGTTCTAGTAGTTTTAATGTGGATTTTTTGGGATTTTCTAGATATATGATCACATCATCATCAAGTAGTAAAAGTTTTACTTCTTCCTTTCCTATTTGGATGCCTTTTATTTCTCTTTATTGCCTAAATGCTCTAGACTGAACTTCTAGTACAATATTGAATAACAGTGGTCATATTGGGCACCCTTGTCTTATTTCTAGTGTCACTGGGAAAGCTTTCAGTCTTTCTCCATTGAGTACAATGTTTGCTGTGGGTTTTTCATGTATGAACTTTATCATGTTGAGAGTTTTCAACAAGAAAGATGTTGGATTTTGTCAAATGCTTTTTCTGTGTCAATTGAGATGATCATGTGATTTTTCTTCCTCAGTATAGTAATGTGATATATTACTTTGATTTGATTTTCTTGTGTTGAATCATGCTTCCATGCTTGGGGTAAAACCCACTTGATCATGATGTATAATTCTTTTAATGTGCTGTTAGATTTGCTTAGCAAGTATTTTGTTGAGGATTTTTGCATCTATATTCAATAGAGAAGTTGGTCTATATTTTTCTTTTTTCATAATATCTTTATCTGGCTTTGGTATTAGTGTGATGTTGACTTCATAGAATGAGTTTGGTAACATTTCCTCCTGTTTTATTTCCTTTTTTTTTTTTGGAAGAGTTTAAGTAAGGTTGGTATTAATTCTTCTTTGAATGATAGGGAGAATTCAACTCTGAAGCGATCTGGTCCAGGGCTTTTCATCTTTGGGAGGTTTTTGATGACTATTTCTATCTCCTTACTTTGATTGGTTCGTTGAAGTTTTCTATTTCTTCTAGGGTCAGTGTGGGTTGTATGTATGTTTCTAGGAATTTGTCCCTTGCACCTACATTGTATACCTTTTTGGCATATAGTTGTTCATCGTATCCTCATAGGATATTTCTTATTTCTGTGGTATCAGTAGTAATGTCCCCCGACTTATTTCTGATTTTATTTATGTGTCTCTTTTCTCTTTTTCTCTTTGTCAGTGTAGCTTAGGGTTTGTTGATTTTTTGATGTTTTCAAATAACCAATTTTGGTTTTGTTGATTCTCTCTGTTGTTTTTGTTGTTGTTGTTGTTCTCAATTTCATTTATTTCTGCTCTAATCTTTATTTCCTTCTGCTTACTTTGGGATTAGTTTGCTGTTCTTTTCCTAGTTCCTACAGGTTTTCAGTTCAGTCTTTGATTTTAGCTCTTTCTTCTTTTTTAATCTAAGCAATAAGGGCTATAAATTTCCCTCACAACACTGCCTTTGATGCATGCCATAGGTTTTGATATGCTGTGTTCTCATTTTTATTCAACTTGAGATATTTACTGATTTCTCTCATGAATTCTTCTTTGAACCACTGGTTAAGAGTGTGTTGTTTAACCTCCATATTTTGTGAGTTTCCTCCTTCTCTACCTGTGATTGATTTCCAGCTATATTCAATTATGATCAGATATAGTGATTTGTATATTTTCAATCTTTTGAAATTTATTGAGACTTGTTTTCTGACTCAACATATGGTCTATCCTGAAAAAAGGTTCATGAGCACTTGAGAGGAATGTATATTCTGCTGTTTTGGGGTGTGTATTAGTCAGCCAAAGGGAGGGGTGCTGATGCAAAATACCAGAAATCTGTTCACTTTAATAAAGAATATTTATTTGGGGTAATAGCTTACAATTAGAAGGCCCTAAAGAGTCCAACTCAAGGTTGCTTTCTCACCAAAGATGGTTGCCAGTCTCCGAGAGGGTTCAGCCTTCCTCTCTTTCAGCTACAGGCTGGCATAGGGCTTGTTTCTTTCTGGGCTCAGCAATAAACTATCAGGCAAATGGCTCATTTCACTTCCCAGGGCCACAGGATCAAATCTCTCTCCTCTGCCCTGTCTATGGAGCTCTCTCTTTCTCTTTTTTCTTCTTCTGTGTCTTCTTGAGTGAGGGCCCATTTATATCAGCCCACCAAGGGGTCAAGGACTTAACCTGAGTCATGCTCTACTGACGCAGTTGAATAAAAGCCTTAATCTTAACATAATTTAATAAAAAGCATCTCAGCTGAATCTAAAACAATCAAAGGGTATCATGCCCAGAGGAACAGACCAGTTTACAAACATAATCCTTATCTTTTTTGAGGTTCATAAATAATCTCAAACTGCCACAGGGTGCAATGTTGTATATATGTCTGTGAGGTCTCATTCATTTATCATATTATTCAAGTTCTCTGTTTCCTTACTGATTCTTTGTCCAGTTGTTCTATCCAAAGATGAAAGATGAGAGTGTTATATTGAAGTCTCCAACTATTAATGTAGAGACATCTATTTCTCTCTTCAGTTTTGCAAGCGTGCTTCATATATTTTGGGGTACCTGGGTTAGGTGCATAAATATTTATTTCTGTTTCTTCTTGGTGAATTGTTTCTTTTATTAATATATAATATCCTTCATCTCTTAAATCAATTTTCCATTTAAAATCTATTTTGTCCAATATTGGTATCACTACTCTAGCTCTTTTTTGATTACTCTTTTTGTGGAATATATTTTTCAAACCTTTTACTTTCACTTTATTTGTATCTTACTTGTAAGGTGAGTCTCTTGTAGACAGCATATAGATAACTGATTTTTTTTTTTAATTGACTCTGCCAGTCTGTGTCTTTTGATTGGGGAGTTTGCCATTAACATTTAAAAATATTACCATATAGGCATTACTTACTTCATCCATTATATCATTTGACTTTCTGTTACAGTTGGGCAGTTTGATATAATTATGAATTCCAAAAATATAATTGGATCATGCTTGTAAACTGATCTGTTAATCTGGGCATGATTAAGTTATGATTAGGGCATTGACTGGGCCATGTCAGTAGGGCTTTGAGCCCCACCCCTTGGTGGGTGGGGAAACGAATATAAGAGGGAAGGTAAAGAACAGAGTTGAAGAAGTTTTTGAGAAGCAGTCTTGATGTTGGAGAAAAGGCCCCAGGAGAAGTGAGCTGTTTGCCTGATAGTCTACAGCTAACCTTGTGGAGGAACCAGAAGAGCTAAGCCCAGAGAGAAATGCAGCCCCGGGAAGAGAGGAACACAAGAAGCCTGAACCCTGGCAAAGGTCGGCAGCTGTCCTGCTTCAACACGTGGCAATGAACTTTGGTGAGAAAAAACTTAACGCTTTATGGTCTGGTATCTGTGGACTTCTGCCCCAAATAAATACCCTTTATAAAGACAACCCATTTTTGGTATTTCACATTAGCACCCCTTTGGCTGACTAACACACTTTCTATTGACTTATCTTACTATATCTGTCTTTTTACACTTTTTGTTATCCTTACTAATAATCTTCATTTCTACACTCTTCTCCAGGCCTCTCTCTCCTGTCTTTTCCTTTCAGGTTGCAGCATGTTTTTTAATATCTCTTGTAAATCTGGTATCTTAGTGGCATAGTATTTTAGTTTTTGTTTGTCTGTGAAGACATTAAACTCACCCTCAGTTTTGAAGGACAGAGTTGCCAGATAAATAATTTTTGGCTGGCAGTTTTTCTCTTTCAGAACCTTTAATATATCATCCCATTGCCTTCTCACCTACTTGGTTTCTGGTGAGAAATCAGTACTTAGTCTTATTGAGCGTTCCTTGTATGTGATGAATTGTTTTTACTTTTGTTGCTTGCAGAGTTCTCTCTTTATCTCTGGATTTGACGTTTTGAATAGTAAGTGTCTTGGAGTATGTTTATTCAGATTTATTCCATTTGGGATGCATTGTTCTTCTTGTATATTGGTATTTCATAATGGTTGGGAAATTTTCAGTGTTTATTTCGTCATATACTTTTTCTGTCCCTTTGCCATTCTCTTCTCCTTCTGGGACACCTATAACACATATGTTTGTGTATTTTGCATTGTCATTCAATTCCCTGAGACCTTGTTCCATTTTTTTTCTATATTTTTTTTCTTTCTGTCCTCCTGTCTTTTCAAATTAAGATGCTCTGTCCTACAACTTTCTTATTCTGTCCTCGACCAATTCAAATAAGCTATTATATGCTTCCAATGTATTTTTAATCTCTTCCATTGTGTCTTTCATTTCCATAAGATCTGTTACTTTTCTTTGCAACTTTCAAATTCTTGTGTTCAACCAGTGTCTTCTTTTTAAAAAAAAAAATTATTGAAGTATATCATTCATACATGAACATATGTAAACTGTAAGTGTTCAGTAAACATTGTGAACTTGCAAAAGAAACATGCGTAACATCATACAGGGCTCCCACACATCACCCCACCACAAATATTTGCATTGTTGTGAAACATTTATTAACAAACTATGAAAGAGCATCATCAAAGTATTACTACTAACTGTAGTCCCGTATCTTACTTCCCTACAGTTTTTTTTTAAGGATTTATTTATTTACTTACTTACTTACTTTTATCCATTTTTTTACCCCCCTCCATTTTCCCATTTTTGCTGTTTTTGTGTCCATTCACTGGGCAACTCTCTGTGTCTGTTTCCTGCCCTTCTCATTCTTCTCCTGTCTTCACTGGGATTCGATTCTCATAACCTCTGATGTGGGGGAGAGGCATTCTACCGCCTGCGCCACCTTAGATCCTAGTTTTACGGTGCATCTCGTCTTGGCTCTCCCTTGTGTCACTCTCCTGTTATGTCATCATCTTGCAGCATGGCTCGTGGGGCCTGACGGCACATCCATGCACGGGGCCTGGCAGCCTGCATGCCTTCTATATATAGATATTTTTTTCATTTTTACTGGGAGGTCCTATGGATCAAACCCAGGTCCCTCCATTTGGGAGACGGACACCCAACCACTTGAGCCACATCTGTCCCCCTGCTATATCTACTAAGGTTGACCAAAGATACCTAGAGTTACAGTCATTTCCCATACAGGATCGTCATATAATAAATCAGGCTTAGTTTATCACCAGCATTCGAAAACCCCAGACCTAGGGAGAAAAACTAGGTCTGGGGACACATGCATGGTTTCTAATATAGCGAATGTTTAGCCTACCCTGATTATCACAAAATCAGGACAGTGAGAGTATTCGCAGAACCAGTGTCTTCTTAATATCTTTTATCTCTTTAGCCATCTCATGAATTTATTAAGGAGATTTGTTTGGATATCTGTGATTAGTTGTCTCAAATTCTGTGCTTCATCTGAAGGTTTAATTTGTTCCTTTGGCTAGGCCATATCATCCTGTTTCTTAGCATGACTTGTAATTTTTTGCTTGTGTATTGGCATCTGATTTTTTTTTTAAATGTGTTTGTTTGTACTCAATTTCTCTCCTTAGCCTCTGGCTTTCTTATTCCTTGGCTTCTTGCTAAATCTTCCTCTGTACCTCCTCCATGAATAGTCTGTTCTGTTTGTTTTTCATTTGCTTCTGTATATTTTCAATACTCTTTTTGTCTTCTCACTGCTATTTCCTGGAAGGCCAATTTTGGTAGAAGTGTCCCCTTGGAGACAACCTTGCAGATCTAGTTTCCCAGTCAAAACAGGCTCATGGGACCCAGGAGGAGTATAGATTGATTCCAGTGTGCTCTAGAGAAGAGACCCTAAAGGCCTCCAATCTTTTCTTTGATGGCTCCCCTAATCTAGGCTTTCCTAAAGTACCCAGCAGGTAGCACTGTATCTAGTTGTTCCCTGCTGCCCTAAGGTTATTCTGTGCCTTTAATTCTCAGCTTACTTAGTCCCTGGTGAGAGCATGGTTGAGGCTTAGGTTGCCAACCTACCTTGGATGAAACTGTTGCACAGCTCCCAGACCCTGAGATCTGAGTTGTCTGATCAACTGCCACCCCCTGTAATGCCCCCCCCTCCCAGGTGGACTAGATGACTCTGCCTGCACTGTCTTAAGAGAGGGTGATCAGAGGGCTCTTGGTTCCTCTCCTTCCTGGGGCACCTTGGGGATGAGCCCTTCAGGGTGGGCAGGGTGAATCTGCCCACTAGAGAATGCTTGTTTCCTTTCTGTCCAAGGTATGTTGGAGCCCAGGGTGCAGCAGCCCCTCAAGGTGGGTTGGGTGAACCTGCCCACACTGCCTGGGAGACAGAGTACACTTTCCCTCCTTCCAGGGGGCATTGAGGCCCAGTGTGAATCTGTCTGCTTGCCCTGAGAAAGTGTTCAAATTGCACCCAATTTCTACTCCTGCTGGATGTGGGGCCCTAAGCAGTGGTTTTCCAAACTGGGTGCACTGGATCTGATCCCTACCACCCCAGGGGTCTGGTGTGTTTTTCAGTCACCCCTGCTTCCACTCCTGCTGGATTTGGAGACAGCACAAATGCTTCTGGCTTCTTGGTGGCTTAGGCAGGCTTAAACCTCAGCTGTGCTCAAGATTGGAATCCAAGTAGCTGAATTGTCCAATCAACAGCTGTAGTTAGTGCCAGCCAGGCCACTGACCCTCCCCTGCTTTAGGAAAGACAGCTTCTGCTTAAAGCCAGGAGGCAGCCAGCATCACCAGTGGGGGTTGGGCAACTGCCTCTGCAAAATGGAGGAATCTACTCATGAATCTTCACCGCAGATAGCCAGTCTCCTCTTCCTGTTCTTCCCTGGATGGTACACTGTGTTCTTCTGGTCTCTCGAGTCCCACAAACCATTGATCTGGACAGATCCTGGCTGATTATTAGTTGCCCTCTGGGATGAGCTGATTGTTAGAGCTTCCTACTCTGTTGCCATCTTGGGTCTTCTCTCTGCCTCTGTATATTTTTAATACTCCTTTTGTTTTCTTTGCTGCTATTTCCTGGAGGGCTAATTTTGGTAGAAGTGGCCCCCTGGAGATGATGAGTAAACTCATGGAGGTAAACTCTGGAGTATAAGTTACTAAGAAATTGAATATAGGTTGAGAATGGGAGCCGATGCTTAATGTGTGTAGCATTTTTAATAAGGTTAATCGTAAATGTGTGGAAATGAATAGAGGTGATGGTAATACATTATAGTGAGTATAACTAACACTGCTGACTTATAAATGTGATTGTGGATGAAAGGGGTAGTCTGTGGATGTAATATTCAATTGAAAGGAAGCTAAAGAATAATCTAGGGAATGTAAAACATACTGATTTCAGTGGTGGATGAAGACTGTAGTTAATAGCATAAGAATATTCTTCATTTGCAAAGTGTTATGAATATCTTGCTACATGGGAAAACTACAACTAATGTAGTTTATGGATTATAGTTAACAGTAATATTGTAAAATTTTTGCAGCAATGGCAAAGAAGATATTTTATCAATTCTAAGGGACAAAAATAGGGAGGTATACAGGGGTATGTTATTTTTTTTCTTTTGGAGTAATAAAAATGTTCTAAAATTGACTAAGGTGATGACAACACAACTCTGTGATGAATATGAGAGCCACTGAGTGTACACTTTGAATGGATGTACAAAGCATGGTACAGGGAATCCAGTGGTGGAAGATGGACTGTGGTTAACAGAACAAATATGAGAACATTCTCTCTTGAACTATAATACGTATATAATACTAATACAGGGTGTCAATAACCAGGATGGTTGGGGGAACAATACACTAAATGTAAGATATTGGCTATAGTTAGAAGTCATGTTTTGATGATGCTCTTTTATAGTTTGTAACAATTGTTTCATAACAATGCAAGGTGTTAGTGGTAGGGTAATGTATGGGAGCCTTATATGATGATATGCATGTTTGTTTTAAAAATTCACAACTTTTACTATACACTTATTGTTTATGGATATTCATGTATGGATGATAACCTTCAATAAAAAAGTTTAAATAAATAAAATACATTGCTATTAGAATAGGTTGTTCTCTAGTTTTAATATTCTGTCCCAAAAGGTAGTGACTATAGAGCCTTCGTAATATACTAGGCCATTTTTTAATTTTATTTTTTAATTTTTATTTTATTTATTTATTTTATCTGAGGAGAAGTGAGTCAACAAAACAATCATGCATGCCATACAGGACTCCCATGCATCGCCCCACCACCAACACCTTACATTGTTGTGATACAAAGAATCCCGTCATAATATTACTGCTATCTATAGTCCATAGCTTATATTTGGTGTATTTTTCCCACAAACCACGCTGTTATTAACACAATGTATTAGTTTTTGTTAGAACACTCTTATATTTGTACTGTTAACCACAGTCCATCATTCACCATGGGGTTCACTGTGTTATACATCCTGCTGTCTTGTACAATCCATCCAAAGTGTACACTTACTGGCTCTGTTTCATCACAGAGTTGTGCTGTCATCAGCTCTGTTCATTTCAGAATGTTTTCATTATTCCAAAAGGAAAAAATCCCATATCCCTTTATACCCCCCCATTATTAACCCTTAGCATCGATATAGTACTGTCTTCTCCATTGCTTAAGTTGGTTTTGCTATAATTTCTTTCTGCCACAATGATAGAATCTGCCAGGTGATTAGAAGTAAAACTTTTGAAAGAGCAGACAATAAGAAAAATAAAGCACAATTGTTTATGCATTAACATAACTGCATTTCAGACATATTTTCCAGATTAACCCTTCCCTTTTATAAGATGACATTTTCTTTGGTGTTGCTTTAAAAATGTTGACTGTAAACACTGAGGAAGAAGAGAGGGAATTCTTACAGAAGGTATTTGTGTGTTATATTAATCAATCTGCATGTCTTTAATAGACCTCATTTATTCAATTCACATGTCTCCACTGGACCTCGATTTACTATGAAAGCAGTGTCTTTCCTTCCACTTTAATCTGGACCAAGCCCAAGTGAAACCATGAAAAAAAGAAAGATATTAATAAAGAGGGACATGGTTTATTACATGGAAAAAGGAAACAAAATAACCTGTCAGATGTTTCCAACCAAGGACATGACATTTTCAGGAAACAAAATGAAAAAAATTGCAAAGTCACCTTTTGCATTTTCCGTCCATTTAGTGTTGGCATATTTATGGCTGGTTACCAGAAAGGCAGGATAAAGTCACACTAGGGAGCAGTAATTCATTTTGGGTGATTATCAGAAAGGGGTAATGGGGAAATTTCCAAAATGCCAGTGTATACAAGACATTGTTGTGGTAAGATTCATGAGCAAGGGTGAGGGGATTCTCTTCAAGTTTGCAGTTGCCAAGTGTGTTGACATTTTACCATGTGGCCATAGTTTCTTAAACTCCTTCAGATGCTGAACCCTGCTGTAATATCAAAAAGATTCGTAAGGACAAGAGCAGAAGTTCATTCTTCTTCCAAATTCAAGTTTTTCTTGGTCTAGCTTATGGGCCTCTAATTGCTTCTGACAATAATGCCTGATATTTGGTCTATCAAGCTACATACTTAAGGTTTCAGCTCTGGGAAACCAGAAGATTTTAAAACAACAACGTCTTTCTATGGTTAAGCACCTTTCTTAGGTCCAATATGACTCTTACTTTTCTCTATACTTTCTTAACTCTGCTTTCTGGTAACAAAATAACATCATCAAATATATATGAGTGATTATGGAAGGTATGTTGGGGAAGGAAGGAATTGGTGGAAGGGAATTTAGGAAGTTTTTTGTTTTTTTCTTAAATAATTTAAAACCTCATAAAATCTTTCTGAAATCTCTGAGTTAGGCTGGATGAGGCTTTTAAAAAATTCTCACGGAAAATCGAGATCCATGTGAACAATGAATCTCATATTCTACCATTGATATGGTCCCTTTCACTGGTATGCTTATTTATATTACCTGAGCAATTGAAAGAACATGGGTAAAGTCAATGTGTTTGTTAAAGGGGGTGGTCTTAATTTATATAATTAACAAGTTTAAAAGATGATTACTTAGTGTTAACCGAGACATCTTCAGCATGCACACTTTTAAGAAAAAATGTAATATTTACATAATAATATTGGGTTATCAATAGTACACACAATAGTATACACAAACCTAATGTGACCTTGGTCTAAAACAAAAGTAGAGAAAACTTGCTAGACAGTTGATAAGAAAGATGAATTTGTGATAATACAGAAAAAAAACATTTAGGATAGTACTCAAATTATAGTATTTATTTTTTGATCTCTAAAATAATATTGCTTAACCTAAAGTAGTGAGTTCTTTTCTGGCCCTAGCACTTCAAAAATATAGACAAATTATATTTCAATGATGAATCAGGATGGTGAAGCAAAGTTTAAGAATGATTGAAGGAGCTGGGAGTATTTCAGATGGAGAAAAGAAGGTCCAGGGAGATATGCATATAATATGTGAGTAAACTCAAGGTATAGAAAGAGGTCTTTAAAATAGAGGACATTTGTTTGTAATATTTAGAACTATCTAAGAAAATCTCTTACTACAGATCCTTTTAATCAGAAGTTAAGCAATAACAACAAAAAAATCATACTGGCGATGTGGGGTGTGTGGGGGCAACCGTGGTCAAGAATTTAATCTCAATCATCTTTGTATCCAGTCCTTGCTCTCAGGGAATGCGCAGGAATTATGTAAATACAAAACTACTATTTCTTGCCTTAGCTGGTCCCTGTGTTTGACTTTCCAATATCAGTTCCTCTCTTAAATCTCAGAGATCAATAGAGACTAGTTCTAAAATCTAACCCAGAGATTGAGGTGCTTGACCTTTTTCCCACCTTTTCCCTTCCTTTTCCCGAGATGTGGACTATTTCTCACGTTCAATAATTACATTAAACTATCATGATTTTCATTATATCTGCCTAAAGTATATACTTATTTCCCATTAAATTGACTCCCCTTTTAATGTAAATAGATGTATTTTAAAAGGAAATCTTATATCACTACAAAAAGAGAAATTAGCAAGTGTTAAAAGAGTGTTAAAGACACGTTGGCAGAAAACCCAGTCTTGTTTATTAATGCAATTAGAATATCTAAAAAAGAACGCAAAAGAAATAACTTTCTCTAGGCAATTCAAGAACATTTGGTTAGAGTATCTGTCTACTGTCTAAAATAATTTTGAGTGTCACTCATACCTTTTGTGAAATGGTCTCTGTTTAGGGCAGTATGTTTCTGGTATCTATTGAGCTTAAACCTTTGGATTCAGGATCTAGTTCAGAAAAGAACTTTTGCTCTGACTTATACCATGTAACCTTCCCCTTTCACACCAAACTCTTGGTATTGTCCTCTGCCTGTACGGGGCATGTGTTGCTCCATGCTCCCTATTGTAGTATTTGATTTGAACTGATACCTCTTTATTCTCCATCTCTTTTGTTGGAAACCCTCTGACCCTTTAATTTATTTTTGTGGCAGCTTTATCCCCCAGAGTCCCCAACATTTCATTCCACTCAACTTATGACAAAGTCCTGGGATTCTATTTTTAATATTTCTCTTGTTTTCTGTAGATAAACTTTGGCTGGTTACAGCCAATAAAGAGGTTTTGCTAGAATGACATTAGAGATGAGGCTTTTCTACACAACTCACAAATAAAGCCATCGTTTAAAATGTAAATTCCATTCCCATGTGAACCTTGTTTACTAAGACGTGTTTGCTGTGTGTGGAAGAAAAGGCAAAATGATTAACAGCAGAATCTTGCAGTGCAGAGGGGTATCTAGTCTTTGTGCTAAGCAGTCTGGTGATAAATGCTACACCTCTTGGTTGTCTGTAGTTTTACCACATTACTGTTGGCATTCTTCAACTCCCAGGGATTGTGTGATATTAAGCAAGGAACATGGGCCTCTGAATCTGACAGATTTGAATATGTGTCTAAACTCACCACTAATTAACCATGTGTCTCTGGTCTAGTCTGAGAAATTGTGAGCTCTGTTTCTAAACAAATTTCTTCTTGAATGATCGTAAGGCATCTCAACATATGTGCCAGTAATTTTCAAGTAAACTGGATTTAATGCGTGTAAGTCTAAATCCCTGCATGTCTCAGTGGTTAACATAAAAAGATCTTGGAAATATTATTGGCAAATATTAAATGCCTCACCCCTTGGGAGAAGGGAATAAAGGAAAGCCAGGAAATTAACCCTTCATAAAAAGTAAGGCTCCTTTTTATCAACTCTGAACTGTGAAAACACACTGAGTTTATAAGGGCTATTTTATGAACATTACTATTTAGAAACCAATGTAAATTTCGTTTGCAGAAGTCATGTTCTCCAAACAGAACTTTATTTTTCTTCTTTTTATTGCTTAGCTATTACCTTTTTTGACCTTATTTCATTCACACTATTTAATTCTAAAGAAAACAATATGAAAAAAGCAAATGAAAACACTTGTATTAAATGTTTTAAATGCTGTATGTGCACATACACACACATACGTACACACAATCTGCAAGAATGCTCCTTGATATTCTATGATGGTTAAGAAAAATGAAAGCGTTTGGGAATTACTGTTTTGCAGTTTAGAAAATGGGAGTTAAGACTGGTTTATACAAGGTGATAAAGACTTTTCAACCCTTTCCCTACAGTTTTATATAGTTTTATTTTTTAATAATGCATTTGTGATATGAGAGAATACCCTGGACAGATATCTACATGTTTGACATAATGAAGCAATGTCATTACCTTGTTATATCAAATTCCCAGTGTAATAATAAGCCAAATAACTTCTTATTCACGACAAATATCTGTGTCAAAAAAAGGAAAGAGAATTGCATAGACTGGAGCTATTTCCAGGTCCTCAGACCTCCATATCTGGGTGTCTTTTTTCATAGTTTAAGCTATAAATTGAATGGCATAATTTCATGATGGACATAGAACTGTGTATTAGTTTTTATTTTGACAAAATCATTAAACATCCCATAGGTTGAAAAATGAATCACAAGGCCCTAAGCCTTCCTTAGAAGATTGCACTTCATAAACTGAATTGCTCACATGGGGAACATTTTGGTAGAAGTTATAGATTTTCTAGCATATCTCTGATAGATAGGACTAATATAACTTCAATAAAAACTCGGTATATGTCAATATAAAATTTTCCGTACCATTGAAAGATATAAGATACTCCAACTAATAAATCGGACGACAACCTATTCCTTGAGGAATACTAACATACATATTGGGTTACAACAAGCAACAAAATCATCAAGGTAATAAACTACAGACACAGAGGGGCCATTGGAGATAGTTTCTCTCCATTGCAAGAACCCAGCATGGTGACAGTAGGTAGGAAATAGTCCCAGAATGTTAATTTCCAATAATTGACTCTGCTATATGTGCAATAATTTAGAACTACATATTAGCTATACCTAAACATCCTATGTGCCACTTATATTTATAACGTTCGTATGAAATATTTTACATAAAATGGTGATAATGGTCAAATCCATTAGGAGCCGTCAGTTGAGAAGCAGACTTGTAATGCACTTTGAGTTTAATATAACAGTTTGTCTATGGTATATGAGCTTGATACCCAAATATCTGGTTAGCTGGTGGTGAGCATGAGGATTTGGCCTGGGGGGCTTCATAGAGTGAAAAACAAAACTACTGGAAGTCTAATTCATGCATTCTCCGACAATTTAGTGGTTGCTTGAGGTTGTATATTACTAATTTTTCAGGCCTCAATATCATTACTGGAAAATGAAGATAATAAACATCTCTTAGGGAGGTCATGCATGTTAAATTTTGAAGCAAGTGCACTTTCCTTGGCATCTAAGAGATGTTAGTTTCCTTGCTTCAACCACACAGATCACTTTTCATCTTCATGATACATACTATTCTTGATAGTATTCCTTATTTGTGATTCATTGTTTTCTATTTCATTTATTTGTGAAACATAAATCACCCCATTTGCCCTTTTATTCAGAATACTATCATTGTCTCCATGTCAAACATTGTTCATCTTTGTTCAGAATCCTACTCCTTGCCTTTACTAGATTTTGTTAACTGGTGAGTATTGTGTTATAAAATGTTTTGGTTTTTTTTTCCTCTTTTTTTAAAATACAAGTGACTATAATAGGAAGGAAGTAGACTTTTTTATTTTTATTTTTAAATCTTTGTAGGCACTAGGCAGGCACTTTGATTTTCAAAGGTCCAAATTTACAACATATCAAATATATTAAAACACTTTAAAGTACCTGTCTTTAAAATGAATTGGAAGGCTTTTTATAGTTGTGCATTTCTAATCATATGGCCATAAGTAACTTATTTAATTTAAAATTGACTATGCTTTTTTCAGCAAAAATGGGACCCACTTCATAGTTATTGGAAAATCAGAAAACTTAACCTACAGCATGTTTTCAACGTAATAGAAATTTTGTGGAGGCTAATGTAACAATAAGGCCATTCATTTAAAAATTAATGAGTTGTCAAAATGTTTTGTTTTGGGAGCCGATGTACCTCAGTAGTTGAGCGCCGGCCTCCCACATATGAGGCACCAGGTTCAATCTCCATCCCAGTACCTGAAAAAAAAAAGTATGGTTTTAGGCACTTAAACGTTTATAGTTTTCATTTCACAATTTTCTTATTATTTAGCCTTTCTTGACTAATATCCTTACTTGAAAATAGAGGAGTAATAATGAATATTTCTTAGGGAGATTGTGGGAGTTAATCGTTGAAACAAATAGCTCAATTCTTAGATCCTAAAAATGTCATGTCCTTATTTCCTCACAGTAAGCTATATTTTACCTTGCAGCAAATCTTACTTTTTCTTTCTTTCTGGCTTTTTATTTCAGGTCCAAGATATTTTTGTAAGTTTGTGAAATGCTCATAGGTTATAGGCATAGGGCAATCATGATCAATGGGTAAACTCAATTTTATTTTTTTTCTGAATTTGTAGGTACCATTTATCTTATTTTCTATTATCTCCTATAACCATAGTCCCTGAATGAATATAATTCTCCACCCCTCCAGGAAATCTAGACCATGAGCTTTATTATCTTAATGACTAACCTCTTATTTCTAAAGATGGGCATCAAACAAGCTTATTGTAGTCAGTTGTCTGGGCTACAGTCTAAATACAGTCCAAGTCCTTCCATATGAGGCAGAAGTACAACACTAACCCTCTGATGCCAATAGTGATCTTAGAAGGCAATCAGGATTAAACATAAGAGACTTCAGTTATTCTTTTCTGGTTTTCACTCAACAGCTATGATAGATGTTTTCCTCTCAAGATGTGACTGCAAACAGCCATTCTAGAACATAGTCCAGCTTCAATCAGATCATTTCTCAGAACCTCATCTTGATGAGAGCCCAGTGATTGGGC
This sequence comes from Cabassous unicinctus, assembly GCA_029593785.1. Lineage (NCBI taxonomy): Eukaryota > Metazoa > Chordata > Mammalia > Cingulata > Chlamyphoridae > Cabassous > Cabassous unicinctus. Next base: position 17,822 of record JAQZBX010016979.1, read on the forward strand.
ATGTTACTTCCAGTCTTGTGCTGTTAGGCTACAAAATCGGTTATGAAAGTAACCCATTATCATTTGCTTCTATTGCGTCCCTAGCTAATAGTTCAATATATTCTCTCTCAAAAAATTTTAAGTTCCATTTAATAAAATAAACCTCTGTTGGACATTGTGGAACTCAAAAGATGACCAAGAGGTAGGGTCATCCTCAAATATCTCAAAACTGTGTTGAAGAGATAAGGTTTCAATGTCCTCTGGGATTTCAATTTCTAAGGGAGCAGATGAGATAAAACCACAATGAAAACAACATGCACAAATCTATATTAAGTGTGACATGAAAAAGTGGTCTAAATAGTTATGAAAATAAAATGGAAGAGATTGGTTTCCAGCCGTGGTAGGCCAGATAATGGATCCACAAATATCCCTTGCCTTAATCCCTGGAACCTGTGAATATATTACCTTATGTGGCAAAAGAGACTTTCAAATGTCATTAAATTAAGGATCTTGAGATGTAAGATTATCCTGGATTATCCTGGTGGGCCCAGTGTGATTACAATGATCCTTAGAGTATTAGAATTGGAGAGATATTTGAAGAAAACTGGGAGCAAGGTTTTAAATATGGAGCAGGGGGCTTTAAGCCAAGGAGTGAGTGTAGGCAGCCACTAGAAACCAGAAAAAGTAAAGAAAAGGCAAGATTCTTCTCTCAAGTCTTCAGAATGAAGGGACAGATCTGCCTCGAAGGTTGGAGAGAACCATTTTCTCTGCTAACAAGAGAGGCCATGTTTAAGATATCAAAAACAGTATAGTTTGAATGATGGTAGAAATTAGGGGAATTTATAGGATAAAGTCAGCCAGGTGTTCAATTATTTTTTCATTTCCATTTGTTAAATGGAAAGCCAATATAGACTGGGACATACCCACCTACACCCACATAGGCATATGGAAATTGTTACATTTTATCCTATGTAAAGTCTATTGAGTGTTTGGTCATTTATCTTCCTGTCTTTGTAAGTCATTGAGGGGGGGTAGTTGTTTTTGTGTTGCTGTTACCATTTCTAATATTATTTTGAAAATGAGCTTTTTTGTTTTGGATAACACTAATGGAAAAGTGTCTGAAAAAGGTCAATCAAGTTCTAATAGTTGCATTCAATATGCTGGTTCAGATGGGATGGAAAGATGCAAAAGTCAAAATATTTTATAGCTGGATAATATTGTCTAGTTTTTTAATTTTTCTGCCTTAATTTCCACATATGTAGATGGTGATTACCAGTACTTCCTCAAATGCTTGTTGTAGATATCAAAAGATAAAATGCACTAAAAGAACATAAGGAAAAAAAGGAGGGACAAAGAAAACAGAGAGGAATAAAATGCTTACATTTATTAAATACATACCAGAGTCTTGACTTGCACTGTGTTTATTTCTCAGCAGAATATATTAGAAGAAAATTACTCTCATTTCTCTAATCAATACTTTTTACAATGCTGTCCTGAAAAATGACAGAATTGCTGATTAGGGAAATGTTTGGGGTTTGTTTACAAATAGATGTTTAATTTTGCAGTTGAAACTTCTTAGTAAGCAAAAAAAAAAAAAAGGATGAAAGTCAGCTGGAAAACAAAGAGTAGCAAACTTTTTCTGCTGAAAGTAGTTTTTCCTGGGTCACAACAACTTTCTTCTCCATACTTTATCCTGACTGAGAGAAACAGAAATCTCAAAACACGGAGAAGAGAACTTGTCTCTCATTGACCAAACTAGAATGAAATATTTAAAAATATTTGTAATCCTACTGCAAGCAACAACAAAAACAAAAATTCCAAATTGTTGACGTTCCAAACAATTTTACAGATTGGTTTAGCTAGCACAAAATTCAAAGGAATGCCCTATAAATTCTTCGCATGCTAGTGGAAATGTTTTGCTTCTCACTTAGTATAGGGTTTATAAAAGAACTGAGAATTAGCTGAAAAGACCTAAAATAAAGGAGAGTTAAGAGGAGACAACTCTTAATCTGCCCAAGCATGAAACATGACATGAGAGCAAGGGGAGTTCTAACTCTATTAAACATTGTGTCTTCAGTGGAAAAATTGAACTGGTCAAGACTCATCAGATTGTATTAAATGGAAGAAAATGGCTAATGGCAAGTCACAGAGATTGATGTGTGGCCCACCTTGGTCCACCTTTTGGCATGGCTTCCCATTGCAGTGGACAGATGTGTAAATTACAGGAAATTGGAAAGAGTTGAGAATTGAGATCCTTTTTAAATGGCAAATCTTTGCTGTTGTCAGTGAGATTTTCAACTCATAAAACAAAATAATTTAACACCCTCTTTGCACAAATGATTATATTACAATGCTCCATTATGAAAACTAATTTGATATTGAACCATTACTATCTGTACGACTTACTAAAGATAATGTAATTTGCACATAGAAACACTAACTATTAATATGTAGGTGTCAGTTAGTTACTGACTGATTGAAAACTACTATAGTTAAATGAATAAGTTTAGCTCCTGCCATTTGTCTTTAATTTCACTGTATCATTTTATCCTTATAATCACTCCTGAAGAAGGTAACATTATCCCAATTCTACAGATGTGAAGACTGAGTCTTAGAGAGCTTGTGACTTGCTTTGGGTCATGCTGCTAAAAAAAAAAAAAAAATAGCAGAGATTGGAATGCTAATTACAGTCTATCTGATCCTGGATTTTAGGATTTTTAATAACCATATGCCAATACTGTTGGTTGGAATTATTGATTTGAATTTTTCAGAATTTTCTATCACCAGAGATATTTGACAAAATGATAGGCACTATCCTTCAGATAAGAATAGTATGGTCTTGGAAGAGGAGAACACACTGGTAATAGGCAGAGGCAGAAAAAAAGAAAAATCACTAAGATGTATTCCTACTATGAGCAAGAATAAAGAACCAAGGTTGAAATTTAAAACCCCAAGTGTCTTTCAAAGCATTCTAAAAGGCACATTAAGCCAAAGTGAGACATTGATATGGGCTCTTACTAAAGTAGTCAGAATTTCCAGATTGAGAAAAATAACTGCTAAACCTATTGTCAGTTCTTTGGATATACCAAAATCTCATCCTTTGTCACTGATACAAAACATTCTTTTCTAATACAAGGCAGTTTTCCAGAATGTGGTAGTAATTATTTTTTCATATGCATACTCTATAAGTGTGCTTAGGTCTATGAGTATATGTCAAGATACATATCTCTCTAATATAGATGCATAAATTCTGTAAAATATAGAGACTTTTCTCTGAATGGAATGATGACAAAAAGAAAATGGAGTTCTGAAATTGATAGATTGGGTTCAAATCCTGATTCTGATAAGTATTTCCTTATGAAAATGAAGATAATAATATACTCCCTTGAAGGTTCTTGTGAAAAAATTAAAACATTAAGACTTACATAAAATTCATAATAATGACAGGTCTTATTAGGTTTTCAATGTTTTGTTTTCTCCTCATCTTCATCCTCATTCAATTTACATGATTTGCTGGCAATATGTGAATAGGTATATTTCTTAGGCTAAGTTAGGACTTTGTAGCAGAGGATCATTATTTAAAGTCGCCCAAAGGTGAAATAACAATGTGCATTGAGTGTGTGCTGTCATTAATGTATGCATCAAAGTAGCTCTCACCTCTATTGTGAGTTGCATTAATATGCAACAGCATCTATTTCTGTGCCTGACACATTCTGAACAGGCAATATTTTGTAATTAAGTCTTCATCTGAACTTAATGGGCACATTACAGTATTTCAGGTTTACAAAGACAAATAAGGCATGACTCTTATTCCTGAAAACTTCAGAATCTGGATTGGGACAGGAAGAAATGAGATACAATATGATAATTAAGTACATTGTTGTAAGTATTAAAATACAGATAAGTTTTTGTGGCGCATCCAACCTAATCCTTTTGAAAATGTATGATCATCCATGTTACTCCTTAGCCCAAAACTCTGCAATAGCTCAAAAGTTTACTTAGGTTTAAAACCAAAATCCTTTCAGAAGCCTACAAGGTCCTAGATGACCTTTTCATCCATGCATTTTTATGATTCCTATCTACTACTCTTTCCCTCTGCTCACTCCAATCCAACTTTTTTGTTCCTCATACATGGCACACATACTCCTGCTTCAGTTCCTTTGAGCCAACTCATTTTTCTACCTAGACCACTCTTCTTTAGTTACTCACTCAGTTCATCCCTACACCTCCTTCAAATCTTTCTTCAAGTATCACCTTCCCAATGACACCTACTCTGATCACCCTATTGAAAAGTCCAATCCCCTCATCACTTCCTTGCCCTGCTCTACTCTTTCTTTCACTCTTCTCACAAACTTTATAATATACTTATTTTTATGATTATTTTGTTCCTTCACCTCTAGAATATAAGCCTCATAAGGACAGAAATCTTTGTTTTGTTCATTAAGTTGTTCCAAGCACCTACTGTGGTATCTAATACAATTAGGCACTTTGTATTTGTGGAATGAGTGAAGTCACTACATTTGATTGTGAGCTTTATAGAGTTATAATTGATCTAGCTTTTGACGAATGAAAAAGCTTAGCAAGTTGGGGGAAAGAAATGCAATCAAGTAGAAGAAATAACATGAATATATTATGTCTTTGGTGGAATATAAGTAAACATAAGGTTATCAAGGGGAGGGTATAATTAAAGCAAGAGAGACTGGAAAGTTAATGCAGTGACTTATACATCAAATTAGGGAGCTGCATTTTAATCTTTTTATCATTGGGGAATTTTTAAGGTTTTAAGCAGAACAGGTCAATTTAGACTAATTTTTAAGTGATAACCTTTGGGAGATTGCTGGAATAATGACTCTTGAGAAGATGATGATGATGATTCAATTTAGATTAATGTGAAGGAAATGAAGAGTATAACATTTCTGATACAGACACTAAAGTTGGCAATTGCATGGATGCAGGAATCAAAGGAAGTAAATTAATTGAGAAATTGGATGAGGTTTTATCGAAAGAGATGGGGTATCTGGTGATATGAAGAGGTAACATAGGAAATATAATATAGGGACCCAGTGATAATGGGTGCAATTTAACTTGTGAGGTAAACAAAGAGAGCAGGGAAATTGAAGACAGCATTTGGCAATAAAGTTCTGAAGTTCAAGAGAAGGACAATTTGGAGAGGCAATAATTATTGGTATAGAAATAGTAGATAGAGCCACGGATATATAATCAATGAACCAGAGAAGAATAGATAAAATGATCAGGAGAGATCTCTGGAGAATTATAATCATTCATGAATAAACCATGCAAAATTCCTATGGCAGGCCCATGAATAAAGGGTCATGGGAAGAAGAGAGGAGGGAATATTCCTATTAAGGAAAGATTTCACAGAGAAGGTCTTGGAGGTCTCAGTAAAGAAAGGAATTTTACTCAAAGAGCCTGTGGCCGTTTGGTATTATTTATGAATTCCAAAAAGAGATATTGAGTATGTTTGTAAACTAGTCCTTTCCTCTGGGCGTGATACCTCTTTGAATTAAATTCTGAGGTTTCACTTTTACTTTATTAAATCAAGATTAGTGCTTTGATTCAACCACGTCATTAGGGCATGCAGGGTTGAGTCCCAGCCCTCTGGGTGGACTGATAAAACAGACTCTCACATGGAAATAGACACACAGTGAAGAAGAACACAGAGAAGAACAGAGGAAGAGAGACAGCTCCCAAACACAGCAGAGGCCCCAGCAAGAGAGATGAGCCTGACAGTTTGCAGCTGAAGAGAACAGAGCAGCTGAGACACCCTGAGGGACAAGCCTTATGCCAGCCTGCAGCTGAGATCGAAAGAAGCTGGGACCAGGGAGCCTGAAGAGGAAGAAGGCAGGCTGAATCCTCCTCGCAGACACCATTCACTGTCTTGCATCAACACATGGCAAATGCCTTTGGGTGAGAAAGTACCTTTTATGGTACCTTAAGGTAGACTCCTTAGGGCCTTGTGACTGTAAGCTTCTACCCCAAATAAATACCCTTTATACAAGCCAACAGATTTCTCATACTTTGCATCAGCACCCTGTTTGGCTGACTAATGCAGAGCCTTCCAACATCAGATATATAATTATGCATGTAAATAGCATATTCTAACTCAGGTGATGCACAGGGTTAAGGTTTGGAGATAGACATTAAGGCAGGAAAGTTAACCTGACTTGTAAAACTCCTACAACAGTCTGACTCGTGTCCTAAAATAGTCATCACTTTCCATTGTGAGTGGCGAGCTTTTAGTGAATTTAAAAATATGAGTGAAATGATAATATTTGTGCTTTGAAAATATAACTCAAAGCAACAGCTTTAAAGGTAGGTGCACTGATAAGGTAGCCAGGGAGCTGAGTTAGGAGACATAATTAAGGCAAGAAAGAGGGTAGAAAGTAGGGAGAGAAGAAAAGAATACACTCAAGAGCTGTTTAGAATAATTAGGCACTAGGCCTGAAAACCTGAATTGACGCAGTAAGTAAGGAGAAGAGAAGAATTGAAGATATTTAAAACTTGGTCCAATGATTGAATAGAAATTCTTTTTAATGTCAGGAAAACTGAAATAAATTTACGTTTGGCATGGGATGGATACTGAGAGTTTTGAATTAGCCATTCTTCCGCTAACTGGTATGAACTCGGCAAGCATAAGGAATTATACAACCTTGAACCTAATTGGAGTGCCATGTCTTGCCAATTAGAGATTTGTACTTTGCATTTTCATTTTAATGTAATTATTCTGAGGTAATTTAAAATAAACTCAAATGTGTGGAGTTTACTTTGGTCCCCACAGTACTTTTCGTGATGTAGGCAGATTAAATTGTCAGCTGCAAAACAATTACTCCATTTATAAAACATATACTTCAGGCTATGATGAAGTGGCTGGTATTATACCAAATCTCTTACCAAGAACAACTATGAATCCGTTTGAAATCATCATAGAGCCAAAATAAAAAATCCAGGAGAGAAGGAGAATGCATTGAGGGAAACCCAATATTTGCCTTTATTTTATATATTCTTTTTCTTTCTCAAGGCATTTGCTGGTTCTGAGGATGAGGCATAGAAATAGAAAGTTGTGACTCAGAGTTTGTAGCAGTCTTCCAGGTTTGGGGATACAAAAATTGGAATTTGGGTGTTCCAAGTCTTCTAGGCTTTGAGAAGTAAAGATCTCTGAAAAAAATGGGAAAGACTAGAGTCAACAATTGTGTTCAGTTTTGGTCACAAGACACTTGCCAAAATATAAACTTGAATAAAATATTAGATATTTGTAGAAAACTGATGCTAAGCTTTGGCAATCGTACCATGCTGAAGAAGAAAACACAACTGGATCTAGGGCCTGCCAAGGACAAGGGGTCCTAGATGCTCTGCTCTAGGAGAAGGACAAACAAAAAAGGACTGGCCTTAAACTTAGTGTCAAAGTGACTCAGTCATTAGCCATATCAGAGTAATCAGTATATATTCCAGTTGCTTAACAGACCAAAGTTGAATTGTCTCTGGAGAAAGATAGCATCATTTATACTCTCTGCACTTTGCCATATACTTGTGTGCTTTCAATAAAAAATGACCAGAGACTTACACTTCTTCTTAGGAAGTAGAAAGTTGCAAAGTGTCCACCCACTTCAACAATGTGATTAAACTAGATAACCTACAAAATCATGTTTATAAATTCAAGGGGAATTCTAAAGACCTGAAGAAACCTAATGAATTAAAATCAAAAGATTGATGAGCCCATTCTAGAAGAGACAAGACTCATGGCTGCTGTTACTGTTGGCAGAGAAGTAGGAGGAGGAGAAAACCACTGTAGATAAGGGTAAGGAAAAAGCATAATTTTAAGAAATTTCAAAGGTCAAGGATGAGCTGACATGACAATTTAGAATCCCTAGGAATCACAGGCAAAAAAACAAACAAACAAAAAAAAACACTTTTCACCAAGCATTCACAAGAAAGAATGAAAGTAGGATAGGTACTCAACGTAAGTCATAGAGAGCCTAGAGGGTTTTTCAGACTGTCCTGCTCTTTGTCTTCTGCAGGCCCCTTACTCTTGTACTTCACCAGATGTCCCTTTCAGCTCTCAAGCCATTTCTCTAGTCCAGGAACCCAATCCCTCATTATTAGTGTAAGACCTCGAGTGTCTCTGTAGTTTCTTACCTCTCTTGCCCTTCTGTTAGTTATCAGCAGGCACTGAGGCAATATGAAAAGCTGAGATGAGTTTCTCAGACACTGAAATAAAAAGTTCTGTTAAAGAGAGGGCAGTGATCCCACCCTCATTTTTAAATTGTATGGAACAGAACCCAAATAAAGGAAAATGAAGTCCAAACACAGATTATCAGATCGAACAGTCTCCCACACTAGCAGCCAGGCAAAAGAAGGGCCTGCCTTCTGTTATTTTTGCTACACTACTGTGCTTATACACAAAATATCCAGCATTCATCTAAAACTTCTGAACCAGGGGTTTCCAATTCAGGCAAGATCAGGCACTGAGGATAGTTAATCTCTAAGGGATAGAAAACAAAGTGAGTCCTAAAACTGCCCAAGCTTGTAGAAAGTTTTCAGACCACAACAAAGGGAGGATGGACTCAGGAAGATACTGCCAGACTCCCAGAGTTGAGGACACAGTGTTGGGAATCTGGGAAGGTAAAACAAAGAGAGTACTCAAGACAGAGTATCAGAGAGTGGAAAGCTGCACAGAGAAGGAATTCCAGAGATCTGTGGAGGGTCCTGCTGGGTTTTGGTTGAGTGCTGATCAGTGCGTGAATGTGCGAAAACTAATGAGGTCTGTGATACTACCATTTACAAGGCTTAGAGAGAACAATGTCCAGAGATCCACTAGGGCAAGGAAAATGCCTGATCTGAGCAGGTACAATGGAAAACCTCATAATTTATAGGGTCTCAGGTATAGTAGATCAAAGGTCTTGCTTCAGTAGTGGAAGAAAACTACACCTAGAATAAACACTGAATTTTTTAAAAATATAATAAACTTTATTTTTTAAGATGTTTTAGATAACGAAAAGTTACATCGAAAGTATGAGGGATTCCCATGTACCCCCCTCCCTCTCCCACATCATCCCCTATTTTTTAAAATGTAGTTTTACAATTTATTATGATGTATCTGTAAAATCCACTCATTAAAAATGCACATTTAAATAAATGACTCACTTTTGATAAGAACTAACCTACCTACAGTAATAATCTAAAAAATAAAACCATCATTGTGACATTTATCAGTACTTCACACATCTAAAAAATACTGAAAGAGGCAACTACCATTGTTATAACTTCTTTAAAGCCAGACTTAAACACAAATCAGAATTAAGATGAACTTCAGAATGTTCACATTTGCATGCATTTTTAATATACTTTTTAATTTTTTTTAAAGATACTTAGATTACATAAATGTTACATAAAAATATAGGGGATTCCCATATTCCCTGCTCCCTACCCCTCCCACATCTTCCCACATTAACAACATCCTTCATTAGTGTGGTACATTTGTTAAACTAAGCATGGATTATAGTCTACATTGTAGTGTACACTCTTTCTCACACAATTTTGTAAGTTATGACAAGATACATAATGGCCTGTATCTGTCATTGCAAAATCATTCAGGACAATTTCCAAGTCCCCAAAACACCCCCATATTATACCTATTTTTCCCTCTGCCTCCCATCAGAACCTCTGGTGGCCACTGCCTCCACATCAATGATAAAAATTCTTCCATTGCTAGAATCACAGTAAGTCTATAGTAGAATAACAATAAGTCTACTCTAGTCCATCATTCATCCCCCAATCCTGAGGATTCTGGGATGGTGATGCCCACTCTACCTCTAATTGAGAGGGGGCTTAGATCCCATGGGGCAGATAGATGGGACTATCTTGTTTGCAGTTGTAGATTCTCTCTGTTCCTTGGGATGGGCATTGTCCATCATAATTTCCTTGTTAGTTGTCCTGGGTGAGTCCAATGAACTGGAGAGTAGATGTTTCAACTTTGTTGAGATTCAGGGCCCGACTGGCACATGGAAAGCCCAAAGATTTAAGTCTCTTAGACATATACCTATCAATACTATTACTAACTATAGGTTCAAATAGAAGGGGGAGAAGAGCCACGTGTAGGGAAACCACAACTGAGACCAACTCTGTCACACTGGGGAGCACAAATTCCAAAGTAGGGCCCACTGGCAGAGCACCAAACTCCTGAGATATCTGCCCTGCCTATAGTATCTGGATGTCTCCAGAGCCCTAAGGAGCCCCACTATTTGAGGCAATATTTACTTTAGCAGTCAATGAGCTCCTCCTGAGACTTGCATAATCATAACCTCTAGAATGACCTCCTGACTCACTTTGAAGTCTCTTAGCCATATAAGCTCATTTGTCTTTACCCTTTCCCCCTTTTGGTCAACGTCTTTTTCCGGTTGCATTGCTAGTTGGCACTTGGTAGTGATCCCTCAGTGCCAAGAATGCTTATCCCACGAGTCATGCCCCGCTCGGGGGGAATGTAATGCATTTATATGCTGAGTTTGGCTTAGACAGAGGCCACATTTGAGCATCAAGGAGGCTCTAAGGAGGTAACTCTTAGGTACCCTATAATACTAGGCTAAGTTTCAATTTCAAATGTAAAGGTTCATAGGCACAGTCATCAATATCAGGGGCCCATCAATGGTCCATCCTCCTTCACTAGTCACTCTCCTTGTGCTCAGGGGATTCTTGCTGTCCTATCAGAGAATGTGGCAGAGCTCCCCAGGATGGGAATTCAATATTCTTTCAGTTATTATGTGAATCCTCACCCACCATGACAATACCCCATGAACACCTGAACACATTCAAATGCCTTATAGGTATGCCCAGGTGAACCTCCTCCCATGCATCCCCCATCTCTGACACCCCTCACCAATGATCCTCCCCTACTATAGTTGTAACCCTTCTGTGATCTAAAACTTCTTTAAAAATGAAGCCAATAAAATAACCAAATACAATTAACAAGAAAATGAAATAATAGAGTTTAAAAAACAACCTATAAAATACAAAAAATATTTAAAGAAAAAAAATTAAAAATTAAAAAAATAAAATTAAAAAAAATTTTTGACATTATGTCTATCATCACTGTAAGAGCTTTTGTCTTGTATGTACAGTGGCATTTTCTTCCATTTATTCTCCCAGTGTCTTATTTTTTTCATTTTGTCTTCAAAGAAGCTTTAGGTTACAGAAAAGTCATGTACAGAATATAGGGGATTCCCATATACCCAACATCCTTCCCCTTTTCCCCTTTCCCCTATTAATAGCATTTTACATGTGGATGGTACATTTGTTACAACTGATGTACAAATATTGAAATTGCTACTAACCATGGTCAATGATTTATATTATGGTTTATGTTTTAGACCATATAGTTTTATAGATTTTGATGAAATTTAACATGGCCTCTATTCAGTATTGCAAGATCAAGTAGAACACTTCCATCGCCCCAAAAATGCCCCATGTTCCATCTATTCTATTCTTTCCTCTCCTCCCCTTGGGACCCATGACAACCACCAAGCTTCACTCCTTGAAGAACAAGATTCATAGTTACTTGCAACAACATTGAGGGCTTAGCATACTGGTCTGTCCTCCCCATTAGGCACTGTCTATGCTCTGAACTTTCAAAGATTCCACATATAACAAAACCACAACTTTGAATCAAAATGAATATTAAAAGCATTTAAGCCTTGTGGCAAACTTACTCTAGAAGCAAGGAAAACAGAGTGAATAGTAACTGAAGTATATTTCCAGGAGAGAAAGCAATCACATATATCCTTTATCCTAAAACAAAAGTCAGTGAGTCAACATTTTAATAACACTGACCAAGTTATTTATTACTCCAGAATTTGCTTTTCAAGTTGTGTCTTTAAAATATATCCATCCATATATTTGGATTAAATTAAATTTATACATCAAAAACGTTTTGCTCAGAATTTTAATCTTAAGCATAAACCACAGCTTATCAAAGCATAGTCCAAACACTATACCATAATGCTATCATACAGATTTATATGCTTCATCTGAAAAACTTATCTTACAAGAAGTTTTGCCCTGTTTCTCCAGAATAAATGTCCCTATGTCTAAAACTAAAAATGATCATCAAAAAAGACAGATTCAAATAATTCACGGTATGCATTTTCCTTCATCAGGCTTTGCTAAAAACAGAGCCATCTGGTGTTGGAGCACCATCTCCTTCTCAGTTACAGTCTCTACAGTCCCAGAAGCAACACAATAACCATTGTTTTAGTTGTTGAAGCTTCTTCTGTTTCTCAGCAATAGCTGCACAAACAGCAACCAGCTCATCACTGTCAGTCATAGTCAGGAAATGACTTTGGTGAGAAATGTGTCACTCCTGCTGCTGATTCACTCTTTTTAATCCTCTGTGCCACTTTCTGCTGCTCCTGGAATGTTCTTGCCCAAGAAAGGTATTCTTTCCATATTTCAGGGTTCGTTGGATAGATGTGAAGGGCTACTTGAAAACTTTGAATTGCTTCATCCATTTTGTCCGTTGACTCTCTGTTGTCATATTGTCCTATTTTCTGTCTTCTTGTCCTTTAGTTTACCCTTCCTAATAAACTTCATTTCTAAACCCTTCTCCAAATTTCTCACCCTTCGTTTTTCCTTTCAAGATGCAGCACCCCCTTTAGAATCTCTTGCAAATCTGGTCTTTTGGAAATATATGTTATCAGATTTTGTTTGTCTGTGAAGACCTTGAACTCACCCTCATTTTTGAAGGACAGCTTTGCCAGATACAGAATTCTTGACTGGCAGTTTTTCTCTTTCAGTACCTTAAATACATCATACCACTTTCTTCTCTCCTTCATGGTTTCTGATGAGAGGTCGGCACTTAATCGAGTTTCCCTTGTATGTGATGCTTTACTTTTCTCTTGCTTCTTTCAGAATTCTCTCTTATCTCTGATGGTTGTCATTCTGAATAGTAGATATCTCGGGGTAGGTCTATTTGGATTTATTCTGTTTGGGATGCATTGTCCTTCTTGGATATTGATATTTATGTGTTTCATAAGGGTTGAGAAGTTCTTGGTCATTATTTCCTCAAATAAATACCTTTCTGCCCTTTTTCCATTCTCTTTTCCTTATGGGACACCAATAATGTGAATGTTTGTGCATTTTGCATTGTCATTCAATTCCCTGAGACTCTGTTCCATTTTTCTATTCTCTTCTCTTTCTGTTCTCCTGTCTTTTCTAGTTCAGATGTTCTGTCTTTGAAATCACTAATTTTGTCTTCAAGTAATTCAAATCTGCTCTTATGTCCCCCTAATCTATTTTCAGTCTCATCCATCATGTCTTTCATTCCCATAAGGTCTGTTACTTTTCTTTGCAGGCTTTCAAATTGTTCTTTATGCTCTCCTAGTGTCTTCTTAATATTCTTTATTTCTTTAGTCATATTTTCTTTAAATTCTTTGAAGTGATTTAGGAGAGTTGTGTAATTATCACTAATTAATTATATTAAATCCTGTATCTCTTCAGGATATTTGGTTTGTTCTTTTGGCTGGGCCATCTCTTCCTGTTTCCTGGTATGGCTCATTTTTTTTTTTTTCTCTGATGTCTAGGCATCTGAATAAGTTGTTTTATTTACTCTGATGGCTAATTTCTCTCTTGCCATTTTTTTTCCCCACAGCTCTTCTTTGATATTTGGTTCAACTTATTCTCAGCCTTTAAAATTGCCCCAGTTAAGTTTTCAAAATCAGGCTAGGGACTCACTAGTGGGGCTCAGATTTTCTCACAGGGGTTGGATACAGAGAGCACAAGCAGTTTTTATCCATGCAGTTTCCAGACAGGCCAGCAGATGGCACTAGTCACTGCACCTTTCCACAGAGGTGTTTCAGTCTTGGCTTTCCTGTGTTCATGTGTTGAATTTCTAGATCAGCAATTCAAAGCAGGCTCTGATGGCCAAACTCACTGAAGAAAAGCACCCTGATCTCCCCTCCCTTTTCCCCTGAAACAGCTGACAGGGAAGAAGATGTCTGTTCCCCTCTCAGTTGACTACAGTGTTACAGGGGTTTTACCCCAGCTTGATATCTTGAAAGTAGTAGAGGGGAGCCCTCCCAGCTGCCACAGGGCCTTGGTAACTCATGTTTGTCAATTCAGCTTCTTCATTTCTCTATCCCTTGCCCTCTTGGGAGTTGTATAGTACCTGTCCTGGTCTGCTGACCCCCAAAGCAGGTCCCTCAGACAGTTTTTGGCTCTTTCTCCATTTTTTTGTGAGAGTATTCTGTTCTGCCTGTTAGTCTATCGCCATCTTCCTAAACACTGAATTTTAAGTGATTGGGGAAGAGTTCTCTCTCTGTTTTTATTTTTTTATTTTTTTTGCCTGTGGTTCCTAAGGATTCTAAATTGTCTTGTCAGCCCACCCTTGACCTTTGAAATTTCTTAAAATTACATGTTTTAGTTGTCTAACCTAAAAAAAAAAAGTTAAAAACAAGAGCCAAAGCATTATACTTTTTCTAAGTAATTTCACCACTTTCAATAATATTTATAGGTGTGTACAAATATTTAGCATGAAAAAAGTAAAAAAAAAAAATTATGTCTGGCATCCAACAAATTATAATCAAGCATGTGAAGAAGAAGGAAAATCCATAATGAGGAGAAAAATCAACTGAAACTATTAGTCAGCCAAAGGGGTGCTGATGCAAAGTACCAGAAATCTGTTGGCTTTTATAAAGAGTATTTATTTGGGGTAAAAGCTTATAGTTACAAGGCCCTAAAGAGTCCAACTCAGGGTTGCATTTCTCACCAAACTCTGTTGCCATGTGTTGAAGTAAGACGGCGAGCAACATCTGTGAGTGTTCAACTTTCCTGTTTCGTCTTGAGTCTCTTTGGTCCCAGTTCCTTCTGATCTCATCTGTAGGCTTGAGAACTCATTTCTTTCTGGGCTCAGCTGCTCTGGTGTCTTCATGGGATCAGCTGTAAACTATCAGGCGAATGGATTATCTCTCTTCCTGGGGCTGCAGGATCAAAGTCCTCTCCTCTTCTGTGTCTGTGGAGCTCTCTCTTCATGTGTGTGTCTTATTCTGTGTATTTACTTCTCTGTGTTTTCCTTGAGTGAGTGTCCTTATATATACAGCCCACAAAGGGAGTAGGAACTCAAACTGAGTCACCCTAATGATGGTTTGAATCAAAGCTCTAATCTTAACATAATTTAATCAAAGACATCTCACCTAAATCTAATACAATCAAAGGGTATCACACCCAGAGGAACAGACCAGTTTACAAACATAATCTCTCCTTTCGGAATTCATAAATAATCTCAAATTGCCACACTGACTAATAAATGGCACAGATGATAGAATTATTTGACCAGGGCACTAAAGTTATTCAAAACATATTCCACATGTTCAAGAAGCTAGAGGGTAAATTAAACATGTTAAGTAAAGATGGGAAAGTCATTAAAAATGACCTCTATCAAACTTTAGAGGTGAAGTCTACTGTAACTGAAATGGAAATTACCCTGAACAGGAGCAAGGCAGATTAGATATTGAAGACAAAAAGATGGTGAAATTGAAGACATAACTAAGAATATCCTCAAAATTAAACAAACACTAAATTTAATAGTATAAGTGAGCTGTGATAAACTTATGTGGTTGAAAGCATGTGTAATCAGAGTCATGGAAGACAGAGTAGGATAGAAAAAATGCTTGAAAGAATAATAGCTAAAAATTCCCAAATTTCGATGAAATCTATAAACTTACAGATACTGGAAGCTCAATTTATCCCAAGGCCAAAAATACAAACTACTTCAAAGTAAATCAAAATCAAATTGCTTAAACCAGTGATAAAGAAAGTAATCTTCAAAGCATCCAGAGAAAAAGACACATTATGTAAAGGAACAAAGATAAAGATGACATGTTTTATATTTATTGGAAATAATCCAAGTTAGAAGACAGTATTATTTTTAAAGTACTGAAAAAAACAATCTGTCAACTAAGAATCCTTTACCCAGTAAAATAGCTTATAAAACAAAGACTAAATAAGGATTTTTTTTTTTTAAGATTAAGAAGCCTTATATAAGAAATGAAAAGGGGTGGAGAAAGATATGCCATGCTAACACTAATCAAAAGAAAGCTGTAATTGCTATATTAATTTCAGGAAAAGCAGTTTCAAAGCAAGGCAAATTATCAGGGATAAAAAGGTTTATTACATAATGATAAAGGGGTTAATTCTCCAAGAATACTTAACAATCCTAAAGATATATGAACAGGGCATCACAATATGTCAGGGAAAAACTGATAGAACTGAAATAGTCAAATCCACTATTATATTTGAGAGACTTCAACATTGCTCTTTCAGTGACTGAAAGTTCAAACAAGCTCAGAATTGGTAAGGATGTAATTGAATTGAAAGACACTATCAATCAAATTGATCTAATTGACATTTATAGAATACTCCATTGTTTTAGTTTCCCAGCTACTAAAACAAATACTATACAGTGGGCTGGTATAGACAATGGGAATTTATTGGTTCATAATTTGGAGGCTCAGAGATATCCAAAAATTGAGCTGTCAGCAAGGCAATGCTTTCTCCCAGAAGACTGTGACATTCCAGGATTTTATGTCTGTGATATTTGGTCCTTGACTTTTCTGTCACATGGGACATTCTTCTCCTTTCTACTCCAAATCTTGGCTTCTTGCTTCTCCAGAGGCTTTCTCAATGTGTCCAGTTTCATTTGCTTATAAGAATTTCAGCCATATTGGATGAAGGTTCACCCTTATTCAGTTTAGGCACACCTTAACTAATAACAGCTTCAAAAGTCTTATTTATAAACAGGTTCACACCCACAGGACCAGGGGTTGGGTTCTGAATAGGCCTTTTGTTAGAGATACTTTTCAATCCCCAACAATTTGCTCTCTAGACCCCCAAAAGATTTGCTCTTCTCACATGAAAAATACATTCACTCCATCACATCATCCCAAATGCCTTAAGCCATTTTAGAACACTGCTGAGTACAAAGTCTCACTAAAATCGATTTTAGGTATATTCCATCCTGGAGCAAAACTCCTGTCTGATGGACCTGTAAATCTAGAAAATAAGTTATCCACTTAAAATATACAGTGGTGGGACAGGCGTAGGATTAACATTCTCATTCCAGAAGGGAGAAATTGGAACGAAAAGAGGGGTCATAAATCGCAAACAAGTCAGAAACACAGCAGTGCAAACTGCATTTGGTTCAAGGTCTGAGAGTAATCTATGAATCATTGTGTTGTCCTCAGTTTCTCTGGAGAACCCTGACTAAAACATCCATCCAACAACAGTGGAATACATTCTTCCTAAGCTTGCACAGATCATTCACCAAGGGAGAACATATTCTAGGCCATAAAACACACCCTACAAATTTAAAAGGATTGAAATTGTGCAAAGTATGTTGTGAGAACACACTGGAATTAAACTATAAATCAATAATAGAAAGTTAGCCAGAAAATTCCTAAGTACTTGGCGATTAAACAAAAACACTTCTAGGCAACACATGGGTTAAAGAAGTCTCAAGAAAAATGAAAATAACTTTGAGCTAACTGAAAATGAACATATATCTTATCAAAAGTTGCAGGATTCAGCAAAAGCAGTGCTTAAATGGAAATTCATGGCATAAATTGTATATTTTAGAAAAATTAAAAATCTAAAATTGATCATGTAAGTTTCATCTAAGGAAGCAGAGAAAGAAGCACAATATAAGCGTAAACCAAACAAAAGAAAATAAATAATAGAAATTAGTGAAATTGAAAATAGGAAAACAATTGATAAAAGTCAATCAAAACAAAAGCTGAGTCTTTGGAAAGATCAAGAAAATAGACAAAACTCTAGCCAAGCTAACCAAGAACAAAGAAAGAAGACACAAACTGCTAATTTCAGAAATGAAGCAGGGACTGTATTAGGGTTCTCTAGGGAAGCAGAACTCATAGGAGATAGCTGTGAAAATTACGAGATTTTTATAAGAATTGTCTCATGTGACTGTGGGGATGCACAAGTCAAATTCCATGGGCAGTCTTGCCCAAACTGATTTATAGATTCAATGCAATACCAATGAAAATCCCAACAGCTTACTTTACAAAATTAGAGAAGGCAATTACCAAATTCATCTGGAAGGGTAAGTGCACCCGAATAGCCAAAAGCAGTCTGAAAAAGAAGAGCAATGTGGGAGGAATTTCACTGCCTGACCTTGAAACA
>JAQZBX010016980.1:0-36022 GCA_029593785.1 Cabassous unicinctus
GAGGTGGGTGTGGCTGAATCTGAGTAGTCAGAGATGTGGTCCCATAGGCAAGGAAGAGTGGCGGTAACTAGACAATGGAGGGCCTTTTAAGTCATCAAAGGGACTTTAGCTTTTATTCCAAGTGACCTGGGAAGCCAAGGAGGTTTAACAAATGTGCATAAAGAGCTTAATAAATGCTCGTTTAAAACACAAAACCGGAAAACTTTAATTGGAATCCCAGCATCTATACTGTTACCTATGTATAAGTAAACCCATTTTTTTAATCTCAGTATTGATGGCCCAAGCCAGAAATTGAACCGCGTTGTGATGAAGAGGTTTAGAGCTCCTTTTTAAATCATTAGCATTATTTAAGGAGGTTCAGAGTTACAGGGCACAGAGATAATAACCACATTACAATGTGACTTTTTGTTCTAGTTCTTTGGCCAATAACCACATAAAAGCACTCCCAAGGGATGTCTTCAGTGATTTAGACTCTCTGATTGAACTGTAAGTAATGAAAATGAAGTTTATGTGTGCTTGTCAGTGTGCCCAGTTAATCATGTCTTTAAACCCTCTCCCCCTTTACTGCATTTTTTATGCTGTAGCTAAAAATCTATAATACAGCAGTGCATACTGGGAAACAGCATCTAGCTGGAATTGTGCTGGCTTTTGCCATTTTATAATATACTTAGTACATTAAAGTCAATGGCAAAGGCTGGCTGGGTGGGCCCAAGGTACCCTTCCCCCAAACAGCATATCCATCAGCCTTATCTTCTAGTGCTGGTCACTGCTTTACTGGACACAGTTTAACAAGAGCGTAAGGTTTCAATTGTGTTTGTGAAAATTGTCTTCCTTTAATGTCCTGTTTTTGTTTATGAAAACCTGTGTTTGGAGTTTTCTTCTAGTATCCTTCCTCCCACCACTACCACTTTCCAGCCTGGTATGGTGACAGTTGCAAGGAGTTTTGGAGAGATGATGATATATCAGCACTGAGAATGCTCCATTTGCCAGAGTTAAAATCACAGGCACCGAGGAACCAAAATCAGTGCCAAACACAAGACATAGGATGCATTGAATACAATTTTTTTTAAAAAATCTGGTTTTGGGGGTATGAAAAATATCAGGATATTAACTATTCTGGAGTTTCACATTGCTGCCAAGCCATTTCAAGCATATCTATTTCTCTCTGTGTCGGTCTGTGTTTTGGTTTTTAGAGATTTAAGGGGCAATAAATTTGAGTGTGACTGCAAAGCCAAGTGGTTGTATCTGTGGCTGAAGATGACAAATTCCACCGTGTCTGATGTGCTGTGTCTTGGTCCGCCAGAATATCGGGAAAAGAAGCTAAATGATGTGACCAGCTTTGACTATGAGTGCACGACGACAGGTATTCGGAAACTGTATCAGCAGAGACTGATGTTTAAGACAATCCTATTGTTTTTCTTTGAGAATGTCAACAGGGAGTGGGGAAAGTGGGTGTGAAAGTTTTCTATCAAACTTACTTTAGAGAGCATTTAGATATTCTAAAAGCAATGAATTGATGTGGTAAGGAAAATATCTCAACAGTTAGGAAGGTTTTCTTTGCTAACTGCGCTGGCTTTGACTTTGTTTCTTTACAAAATTCAAGGTTCTGTAAGGTCTTTTTTTTCCTTAAGGTCAAAGTATAAACTTGCGAGTTTGATATAAGAACATTCTGTAAATCAGTTTATTTATTTATTTATTTTTAAAGATTTATTTATTTTATTTATTTATCCCCCCCTTGCTGCTTGTGCCGCTGTGTCCATTCGCTGCGTGTCCCCTCTGTGTCCGCTCATCTCCCCCTTGCTGCAAGGTCTTGCCGCATCAGCCCACGGCGCCGCGCGAGCCAGCTTGCCCTCACAAGGAGGCGCCGGGAAGCGAACCCGGGGCCTCCCATATGGTAAACGGGGGCTCTATCCATTGCGCCACACCCGCTTCCTGCCGTGAGGTTGCTGCATCAGCCCGCACCGCTCAGGCCGGCGTGCCCTCACAAGGAGGCCTCGGGACATGAACCCGGGCCTCCCATATGGTAAACGGGGGCTCCATCCACTGAGCCACACCCGCTTCCCAGTAAATCAGTTTAGATTTCCGAGAAAGCCAATGCAGAGAGGCCTAAATTACTAAATTTAGTAATTAAATTACTAAGTTACTCTATTGTTGCTCTTCTCTTGATTCGATAAGCTGAAGTCTATTGAAAATTTAACTAATAAATATCAGATTTTTATATCTATAAATCATTTTTGTAGTTCCATGTGAAAAGAAATAATGAGGTAAATTGTAACTCAGGGCAAAATAGTATATATAAATGAGCAACTTGTTGTCAGAAGAAAAAACACTCACATCCAGGGAAAAGTATAAAGAAAGCTTGACTTTGTTTTTCAGAGCCTGCCTCAAGGTTTCATACAATGTTTTTTATATTTTTCAAGTTATAAGATAAAATTAAAATATTGCTTCAAGTGTCACAACTTGGAGAGAGCAGGTAAGTGTCTCCATATGAAAGGCTTAGAGTCTAAAGCCAGGTTTTAAAGGAGAGAGGATCAATTGAGTGTCTGAAACCTGCTTTCCAGACTTATAAAAATAAACATTTAGGCTGAAAGTTGATATCTACAAAGCTGTAAGGCATGCCAGGGGAAGCAGGCCAGAGTGAGAACTCAGAATATAGTTGCAGAAACTCAAGAGACAAAACAAAAGAAAACCCAAGAACAAACCATCACATTTAGATCAATCCCTGCTGCCACCCTTGAAAAAAATAAACAAATATATTAGCCAAAGGGGTGCTGATGCAAAGTACCAGTAAATGGTTGGCTTTTATAAAGGATATCTATTTGGGGTAAAAGCTTACAGTTACAAGGCCCTAAAGAGTCCAACTCAAGGTTCCGTAAAAGGTACTTCCTCACCAAAGCCTGTTGCCATGTGCTGGAGCAAGATGGTTGCTGATCTCTGCGAGGGTTCAGCCCTCCTCTTCCTCTTAAGGCTCCCTGGGCTCAGCCTCTTGCGATATCAGCTGTAGGCTGGAGGGCTCATTTCTTTCAGGGCCTTCTCAGCTGCTCAGGGCTCTGGTCTCTTCAGCTGCAAACTATCAAGTGAATGGCTCAGCTCTCTCCAGGGTGCCCGGATCAAAGTTCTCCCCTCTGCTGTGTCTATGGAGCTCTCTCTATTCCCGTGTCTCTTCTGTGTGAATGTCCATTTACACAGCCCACCAAGGGGCCGGGGAGTCAATCCTGAGTCACCCTAAATGACATGGTTGAATCAAAGCCCTAATCTTCATTTAATCAAGTAAACCTCAAACCTTTGAATTTAATACACTCAAAGGGTATCATGCCCAGAGGAATTGACCAGTTTACAAACAAAATCTATATCTTTTTTTTTTTTTTAATTCATAAGTAATATCAAACTGCTACAACAAACAAAAACCCACAGTGTAAAATTTATTTCTAGCTGTCTTTCTTTGTAAATAAGGGACACTACAAGGTCTGTTCTATCTGATGGAAAAACTGAAATCTCAAGGAGATGCCCTTTGACCAGGGGCTTATTCAGCTGTGTAATTGGCAGGTGCCCTCAAACCAGCTGAGGCCACTGTGAGTTATTTATTGTACAGTAGGGCCAGTGCAATAAATCAGAGGTCACGGCCAATGACATTTGAACTGAAAGGTGGCATTCAAGGCCACTGATATTAAATGCTAAACCTGAAGCTGGCTGAGGCACCCCTCTGCCTCTTCCTCAGTCTTTCCAGAGAGTTTTCTAAACCCTGGGTGAAGTCGGCAGCGTTTCCATTGTTCTGTTCATGCCTGATCATGGTGTGTGAAGACTTTGCCAATTTTTGAGGGGAATGACAGGCTACAGAGGGCTTTGGGAACCAGGAATGGTTTGTATAAGAAAACATGTTTTCTGACCTTTGAGCCCTGTGGACGGTTATGAAAATGATCCAGGCTCTGAGCATTGTTAGACAAAGGGAGGTGGCTAGGAATGAAGTAGCCCAGCTCCTGAAATCTGCCCGAAACCCAGACTCTCTTTGGGCCGTGTGATGCCCCTCAGACAGTCGGGACGTCCTCTTTGTCTTGGCTAACCAGTTTCTTACTAAAACTGAGAAGGTCAGCACTGGGCTTTCTGGTAACAGGAGATGATTCTGTCTTTGCTTTATCTTGAACAAATTAGCTCATGCTCACAGTTTCTGCCAACACGACACACTCCTAAATCCATAATCCCTGCAACATGAGAACTAGGTCAATAAGTTGTGAGTTTCTGAGCTCCTATCTTCTGCTCAGACCTGGCTTTGTCCTCCCTGTGCTTTATTAAAGGCCTGGGGGAGGAAGTGGGAGATGGAAAGCCCAATTCAAGAAATTGTAGTATGGTTATAGTAGCCTCACTAAAGGTTTGGGAAGAAGCACATTTTTCTGAGTACATTGTTTTTCTTTTAGCTCAGATTTTCAGGAATGCGTCAGTTCTTCAGGTAGATGTCTTGCCCTGTTTTTCCCAGGGAGAGGAAGGTCCTCTTATCGTCCTGTTCCTGGCAAAGGGGTGTAATTAATACTGCAAAGCTGCCATTGGGCTGTTATGGCTCTTTAGATGAATCACTGTCCTTCCGTAACCCTCAGCTTCAAGTCTATTTTTAACCACCTCAAAAATCCCAGTTTCCTACTGAAGATTCCCCATGTTAGGTGGATAATTCACTAAACTCCTCAGAGGGAGTGAATTTTGCATCCTAATTGTCCTGTTAGCGTCCCTATTTCAGGGCTGATGAAAATGCAAAGAGAAATAATGCATTAATGTGCAGTTTCTCTCCCAATGGGATCGGCATCATGTATAATTTATTTTCTGCAAGTGCTATAAATAGCTGTGCAAAAATCTATTGATTCCAGTGGGAGCAAGGACTGAATTGTAAGAGTCCTACTGACATCATGAACTTAATCCAATGTGAATGGAAGTGGCGGCTCTTTTTTCCAGAGAATGCCATTAATACTTTAATGCTAGTAAATTGATGTCATATCAGTCTGTGTATTCTTTGAGATCTTTCCACAGTGAACGTGCTTTTGCCATTTGTGAAAGATAAACTAAGGGGGTTAGGGAAGCTATTTAAATTCCTCCCCGCATACACACAAACATATACGAATCAGTCATTCTCCCACTTCTCTTCCCTCCCACCCTTCCCTCTCTTCCCTCCCTCCCTCCCTCCCTTCCTCCTTCCTTCCTTCCATCTCCTATAAAGAATTGCGTTTGTAATTCAAGTGACTTAACTGTCTATGCTATGCCTGACAGAAAATATTATGAATATATGAAATATTTTGAAACTGGGGTTTTGGCAAACATAGACTAAAATGGAATTATTAAAGGCTAGATTAGTAAAATGCTCTCTATTTTGGCAGCTATTTTTCATTTTGGGAATCTTTAACACAAAACTGAAACTTTTGGGTCTGCACTTTAACTGGCCTGCATTTCTAAGCTAATTTTATGCTAATGTTTCTGAGAGTTAAGAGCACTGTTGGGAAACGAAAGGCGAGTGAGTTATGAGCGTCGTGGGAGTGTTTGGAACCTTTGGCAGGTTTGGATTAGGCGAATGCAACCGGAGAGCCAGGAGAGGAGGTTAGAGCCGTCGCGGCTGTCATTAAGATTATGTAGCTGTGTTCCCTAGAGTCCTTTTATATCCCTAGAAAAGGTAGTACACAGCGGCTCCTCTCCTTTTGCTCTTTTTCCATTTATCTTCTTGTGAACAGAGAAAACCCAGCAAGGTGTCGTAAAGTCAACAAGTGCTTTTTGGCTTCTGCATGGATTTGGCCGGTGCCAGCAGGAGTGAACAGAGGGGCAGATTTTCCTGTGTGTAGTCTTCAGCCAAGCACAGCTGTTATTTTGGGGGAGTGGGTGGAGGGGTGGGACTAGGCGCCCACGCAGGCAATTTCATACTATCGTTGTTACATATAGGAAACTATCGAGTGGTTACCAGACAAGTCAGAGTGCTAAGCACTCACCTGCACTCAGGAAATAGGCGACAGCCTCATTTTACTGAAGAGTCAGCTGAGGCTCAAGTTTCTTGGCTAAGGCCACAGAGTTAAGAGTGGCAGAAAGAGAACCTGAAGCCCCGTCTGTCTTGCTTCAAAGCCCCAGCTTTTTTTTTAGGAAGTACTGGGCATTGAACCCAGGACCTTGTACACGGGAAGCAGGTGGCTGATTATTTTTGTTTGTTTGTTTTATTTTTAGGAGGTGCTGGGCATGGAACCCCAGACCTCCATACATGGGAGGCAGGCGCTCAACCACTTGAGCTACATCCTCTCCCCAAAGCCCCAGCTTCTCACCAGGACGCTCTACTCTCTGGAAGGGAGGTGGGGGTTACTCTGACTGCTAGAAGCACCTGCCCCCCAACCCCCCAGTCTCCTCAGTCACCCCCCAGTCTCCTAGGTCACCTCCTGCTGCTTGTTGGGGGACAGAGGCAGCCTCCTCTTTGCTTCTGGAGGCTGCATGCATCAGTCATTCAGCCACCCCCTACCTTCACTCCATCCCCATCCAACCCCCACCCCCAGAGATCTTCCAGTCTTCAGAGAGGGCCACAAGGGCAGGGAACCATTCAGTCAGCAAGCATCTATTAAGCACCTACTGTGCACCCAGAATGGGGTGTTGGACACCTCCAGAAGGTAATGTGGACTGAGCATTCCCTACGTGCCAGGCGCTGTTCGAAACGAGTTTGAAATCACAGTATATGATGAAGAAACTAAGGTGGAGAAAGATTAAGGAACTTGCACAACTCCTGCATCTTAGATGCCATTGAAGTGGACACTGCCCTGAGACGGGGCTGGCACTGGGTAGGACTGAGGTAGACTGTCCTTTTTCGGACCTCAGGTCCACATTTATCAAGCACTTACTATGAGCCGAACCCCTGAGATAGGCATTTTTTACCACTGTTACCCATCTGTCCCTGCCGTCAGGCCAGGGAGGTAAGTATCATTGCCTACAGATTGTGGATCAGTAAACTGGCCAGCCCCCCGTCTCAGGGGTTGGAAGTGGCTTCATATGGTCTGACTCCAGGCACAGTGCTCCTTCCTGCGTATCGTGCTGCGTGCATTCCCTCGGCTCCAGCCTCCTGCCCGCCTGCCCCTCCCCTGCCTGCTTTCCACCTGCTCTCCCATCCCTGCCCACACTTCCCACCTCAACCCTTGCTCAGCTGCTCTCACATCCTTTCCTGCCTCGATTCCTTTTCTCTCATCCCTTCTTTACGCATTCCTGAATGGTCCCTTATTGCCTTTCTCATCTGCCATCTTTTAGGAGGCTTCCAAACCTGCTTTTCTTGAGTGGCCCCTGGGTGCTAGGTGCTGTGGGAGGCCCCAAGCAGTTTAGAACTCAGGCTGAACCTCAGGGAGCCCTGGGTTCAGGGGACACTCCCTGCTGGCTGTGTGATGCTGGCAAGGCACTCACCCTCTCTGGGCTTCAGCCTCTGGTTCTGTAAAAAGGCTCAAGACTCCAAGAGCCCCTCCATTTCTCCACATCTCCCTCTGAGGTTGTTATGTGGGGAGTTCAATCATAGGGAATAATCAGATTGAAGCAACGGTGTGTGGTTATGAGCCCAGATGGTCAGGAAAGGGCCGCAATCGGCATGGCAATGGTCAGGAAGGCCTTGCAGGGGAGATGGGCTTGAGGAGGGGTGGAGAAGGATAGAGGAGGTGAAGGGTAAAGCCGGGTCTCTCATGGGAACAACTTTCCTTAGCCAGGCGACCACGCCCCCACATTTCACCCAGGATGCACTTAAGCCCACCAAGAAAGAGTGTGTGTCCTGGCCCACCTCTGACTGAAGAAATAGCCACTGGCATGCCGTTACTTTTCCTCACCTTCATTTGTGGCTCAGGGGAGCAGCACAGAGAAGAGCACTTACACTAAACGTAGGCGTAGGGCACGAGCTGCCATAGGAGGCCGCGGGTTCCTCCGAAACCTCGCCGAGCTCCTGTAACTGCCCGTTGAGCTGCAGAACCGTTTAAATGAGAGACCCAGCGACTGCTTATCCCTGCATCCAGTCCAGGAACCCGTAAACACTTAGGTCAGCTACGCCACACTGTCGGCTTTAGCAATCCTAAAAGATTTGGTTTTGTTTCCAGAAGCGTGGGGTGCAGTTTTGGGATTTGTGTCATTTGGGTTCTGAAATTGCCATGGGGTAATACCCAGCAGGGGTAGTAAAAAGCTGGGGAGAATAATAGCAGGTGGTAGATGGGCCCCATTGCCAGGTAAGTTTGAGAATCACCACAGCAAACAAAACCAACAAGTTTCTTTCCTGCAAGGGCAGTTCTGAGAGGGCTAGAAACACAGCACTTACCAAATGAATTTCAGGCTGGCACCCCTCCTTCACAGAGCAAGGAGCCATGGCCACTCCAGGAATGCCACGCAGTGGCAGCCTTTCTGTCTTGCTCTTTGGAAAACTAGTACTCAACACATTTCTTTAAAACAAGGAGGTCCTTTAGCCTAGCCTGTGGAGTTATTTATCTAAAGGAAGCTGTATTCAAAGCTGTGCACTCAGGCTGATCTTATGCAGGCCAGAACCCTTCGGGAATCTTCCAGAGTAAAATACGCTGTGATGTTTGTACTGCTTCTCTCCTGTCCTCCTCCCCACTCCCCAGTCCTTTGTAGACCTGATGATAAAGAGGATTGAAGGGTAATGGTAGCTGGTGATTATAAGAAATTTTATGACACTTAATTTTTTAAACACCTATTTCCAGATTTTGTTGTCCATCAGACTTTGCCCTACCAGTCGGTTTCAGTGGACACCTTCAACTCCAAGAACGACGTGTACGTGGCCATCGCTCAACCCAGCATGGAGAACTGCATGGTGCTGGAGTGGGACCACATCGAAATGAATTTCCGGAGCTACGACAATATCACAGGTGTGTTGTGGCTTTGAGCAGACTGATCGACCTAATTTCAGCATCGCCTAAAGCCCACCAGAGAAGAAATGCCCTCTGTCCTAACGAGGGAGGGCTTGGGGAACAAGTTCCAGCTCACCCTCATCGTCTCTCCAACTTTTTCTCAGCATGGCCAGTTATTGTTGAGGGCAGAAACCTCAGGGGGTGATCCTGTTATTTTGGGTGAACCTTTTGAAAAGGGAGAGGGTGATGGGATGCATCTGGGGGAGGCACTTTCCAGTAGGGGTGAGAAGTCACATCGTATACATATCAAT
Source organism: Cabassous unicinctus (assembly GCA_029593785.1). NCBI lineage: Eukaryota > Metazoa > Chordata > Mammalia > Cingulata > Chlamyphoridae > Cabassous > Cabassous unicinctus. Next base: position 9,143 of record JAQZBX010016980.1, read on the forward strand.
ATATAGATGTGTGTGTATATATAAAAAAATATATATATACATACATATAAAATGCATTTTATAAAACATAGATGCATACATTGTCTTAGTTTGCCACAGCTGCTGTGACAAATACCACAGACTGGTTGGCGTAAACAACAGGTATTTATTGTATTAGAGGCTAGAAGTCCAAAGTCAAGGTACCGCCTCCTCTCTCCTGCTTCTGTGTCCAAATTTCCTTCACGTATAGGGACTCCAGTCACATTGGATCGAAGCCCACCCTGATTCAGTTTGGCCTCATCTTAAGACCATCTTTGAAGATTCCATTTACAAAGGAGTTCACACCCACAGGTCCTGGCACACGTCTTTGTGGGGGCCGCGATCCAATCCACAGCCTACGTTTTTGTGGCTTGTGCTGCTGAGTGCTAAGGCATCTCCATCCTGAACTGAAGCAGTGGGCCTTCTGGACGTCCCATTTATATTATGAACTTTCCTCCTCCTAGATTTACTCCATCTTCAAGCCCCTTGCCATGTCTTTAGACTTCTGGTCCTGTCACTCACACATTCCATGGGCCTCCCTGCTCCGTGTCGCTCACAGATTCTGTGAACCATCTTTTCGCCTCTTTGTGCACGTTGTCCATTGAGACACTGAGCAGCCCAGGCTGAGGACAGAGTCTGGGGTGCACCACTGAGGCCTTCTCCTGGCCGCCCTCCAGCCCGTGGCTGTGCTGACTTCCCCTCTCAGGGCTCCCCGTCCTTGCCCAGGTGTTCAGCCTGTTTGTCCACCATCCTGCCCGCGAGGCTGACGTAACAGACCCGGTCAGATGCATTTCTAAAGACCAAATGTTTTCTGTCTACCAGATTTCCTTACATACCTGTCGTAGTTTTCAGGGCTGCTGTAACGAAGTATCACAGACTCATTGGCTTGGCTAGAAGTCCAAATCAGAGTTTTGGCAGCTGCATGCTTCCTCTGAAGTCTGTAGGGTTGGGGTATTGGCCAGCAATTCCTGATGTGCCTCGGCTTGTGGCATAACTCAGTCTCTGCCTCTGTCACATGGCCGTCTTCTCTTTGTTTCCTATTTACTGTGTCCAGATTTCCTCTCTTTTTAGGATACCAATTCTGTTGGCTTAAGGCCCACCCTTATTCAGTTCGGCCTCATCTAAACAAATAACATCTTCAAAGATCCTATTTCCAAATAAGTTCACATTCACAGAACCAGGGGCTAAGACTTGAACCTATCTTTCTAGGGGTCACAGTTCAATCATAACAGCACCCGTCTATCTAGCAATCCTCTCCAAAAATACGGTGAAGTTAGTTTGATCTAACCAGTTGTTTCCTTAGTGTTGTTATGCTTTATGCACTTGCCCACCGTCAAGCTAACATGAGCCAAGATCTAAAATAATGTGCTTCTTTTAGAAATGATTTCCACGGAGCTAAAGCATACTTTCCGGAACCCTCTATATAATACATTCCTATAGAACTTCCTGTGATGATGGAAATATGCTTTAATGGGCTGTCCAGTCAGAGAGCCACTAGCCACCTGTAGCTGTTGAACTCTTGAAAAGACGGTAGTGTAACTGGGGAACTGGATTTTTCATCGCGTTTACTTTTAATAAATTTAAACAATTTAAATAGCCACTGGTGGCAAGTGACTACTATAGTGAACAGTGCAGAAAGAAAACCACCGTGGCGTGAACTTCTAGGGACAGTGCAGACTATTGCTCGTTCCTACCTCCCCGTTGCCAGGTCCTGGTGATCACTGCCTTCTTTTCTTTTAGAAAATAAGAATAAAGAGATCCCTAAATCTAAGCCTTGCGGTGTGTTCCGGTCAATGCTTCTTTCAGTGCTGGCAGGGGATCCCAGTGTCTTAGCACTGCTAAAAAGGGACGGGTTTTTAAACAAGTAGACAGAGTCAAAATGAAACTTTCCAAGAGTTCTCGTTTATCACGGTGAAATCTAGTAAAAAAAACCACCAACTTTATAAACAGCACCGCAAAGGCCTAATTACTACCCTGGGAGAGGATTTCCTTTGGAGGTTCCCGATGTGGAGTTAGAGCAGCCTTTTCAGGTTGCAGCACGAAGCCTATCGAGGTAGAATTTCCGGATTGGGAGGCTTCTGGTAATCTCTCAGGCACCAAGTGGCTTTGCAGCAGGTGCAGGGACGGGAGGGAGGCATGAAGAATGTCGTTTTACCCTCGGGGAGAAGAGCGACTAATGAGCCTAATCTCTCAGCACTGAAGGTCAGGAGGCACACATCCGGATGCTCCCATTGCTATCAGGCCATCTGGTTTCCTAGTGCTGAGCTCACATTCCTCGGAGCAGCTGCTCCGTTTGGAAATGCAGATTCAGTGCAGAGCAACGCAGGTGAACCTGCCCAGGGAAGCCGAGGGGCACACGAGGTGAGCGAGGGGCTTTGTGTCCATGTGTCCTTCTCCGCTCCCCCCTTTTTTACTGACTTGTAGGATAGGTGAGAGATGGATGAATTGACCCCTGTGCCTTCTCTCTCCTCCTTTGCAGGAGGTGGGAGCGGAGGGCAGCTTTGCTTTTGTACGAGGAACGGTGTTTGTTGTGGGCCTGTGAGGTGCTGAGCACTGGTTTATCTCATCGGGAACTCACAACAGCCCCTTGAGATATTGCTGTGGTTGCCCGCTCAACCACCGCTCTACGTGTGGTTGCACGTAGAGGACAGAGCCCTCTTTTCCAGAGAGCGGTGGCATATACGTACTACTTGAGGAGCTCAGACGTTGGAGAACAAGGAACACAGATTATATTCCTGACTCTGCCATGTGCTAGGAGGTACCAGTAACCTTGGGGGCTCAGTTGACGCGTCTGTAAAATGGGGAGTAGTTGTGCCCTCATGTAGATGTTGTGGGGATCCAGTGAGTACTCGGTACAGAGCAAGCACTTCTTAATGCCGGCTTCCTTCTCCCAACTTTTTACAAACGGAGAAAATAAGGCTCAGGCCCGTTGAGTCACTTCCCTTGATCCGTCACTGTCACCTCCCACCCCTCTCCTCTCCCGGGTTTACCTTCATAGGAAGGGGTGGCACTGCCCTCCACTTGACCTTCTGACAAACTGCTGGTGGCATCCCCAAATTCATTAAATCATTCATTCATTCACTCACAGAATTTCTTTTTTTTTAATTAGAGAAGGTGTGAGTTTACAAAACAATCATGCATAAAATGCAGGGTTCCTGTACACCATCCCACCACCATCATCTTGATTTGTTACAGTTGATGATAGCACTTTTTTATAATTGTACTATTTTTTTTTAACAGTAGTCACCTTTGTTACAATTAATGACAAGATTATCAAAATAGTTCTATTATCCATTGTTTTCATTAGCTGTATTTTCCCCATATATCACTCTATTATTACCACCTTGTATTAGTATCATACATTTTTTATAATTCATGAAAAAAACAACTCCTTATACTTGTACCGTTAACTATAGTCCACTGTATTCAGTGGGTTCACTGTGTTGTACAGTCCTGTTTGATCTTTTACTTTGTATTGATATACACAACCTAAAATTTTCCCCTTTTAATCAAATTCTCCTGTCTAGTTCAGTACTGTTGATTACACTCACAATAATGTGCTACCATCACCACCATCCATTTCTAAGCCTTTGCCATCAGCCTAAATAGAAATTCTGTACAAGTTAAGCATCAACCCCAGTCTATCTTCTGGTTACTTATATTCTGGATTCTAACTCTGTAAGTTTGCTTATTATAATTAGTTTATAACAGTGAGATCATGCAATATTTGTCCTTTTGTATCTGACTTATTTCGCTCAGCATAACATCCTCAAGGTTCATCCATGTTGTCACTTGCGTCAGGACCTCATTCCTTTTTACAGCTGAATAATATTCCATTGTATGTATACCTTGCATTTTGTTTATCCATTCATCTGTTGATGGACACTTGGATTGCTTCCATCTTTTGGCAATTGTGAATTATGCCACTGTGAATATCAGTGTGCAAGTATCTGTTCCAGTCTCTGCTTTCAGTTCTTCTGGATATATACCTAGTAGTGGGATTCCCGGATCATATGGTAATTCTATACTTAGCTTCCTGAGGAACTGCCAAACTGGCTTCCACAGTGGCTGCACCGTTTTACATTCCCAGGAGCAATGAATGAATGTTCCTATTTCTTTACATCCTCTCCAACACTTGTAGTTTTTTTGTTTTTTAAATAGTGGCCATTCTGGTAGGCATGAAATGATATCTTGTGGTTTTAATTTGCATTTCCCTAATAACTTGTAATGTTGAGCATCTTTTCATGGGCTTTTTAGCCATTTGTATTTCCTCTTTGGAAAAATGTCTATTCACGTCTTTTGCCCATTTTTAAATTGAATTGTAGGATTTCTTTATATCTTCTGGATATTAAACCCTTACAGATATGTGGTTTCCAAATATTTTCTCCCATTGAGTAGGTTGTCTTTTCACTTTCTTGACAAAGTCCTTGATGCACAAGTGTTTTTCATTTTGAGGAGGTCCCATTTACCTATTTTTTTCTTTTGTTTCTTATGCTTTGGGTGTAAAGTCTAAGAAACCATTTCCTACCACAAGATCTTGAAGATGCTTCTCTACATTTTCTTCTAGAAATTTTATAGTTCAGGTTCTTGCGTCTTTGATCTGCTTTGAGTTAATTTTTGTATATGGTGTGAGATAGGAGTCCTCTTTCATTCTTTTGCATATGAATATCCAGTTTTCCCAAAACCATTTGTTGAAGAGACTTGGCAGCCTTGTCAAAAATCAATTGGTCATAGATTTGAGGAGCTATTTCTGAGCTCTCAGTTTGATTCCATTGGTCAATATATCTATCCTTATGACAATATCATGCTGTTTTGACCACTGTAGATTTATACTATGCTTTAAAGTCAGGAAGTGTGAATCCTCATACTTTGTTCTTCTTTTTCAAGATGTTTTTGGCTATTTGGGACCCCTTACCCTTCAAATAAATTTGATAATTGGCTGTTCCATTTCTGTAAGGTAGGCAGGTAGAATTTTGATTGGGATCACAAAGATTTCTTGAGCACTTACTCTGAGTTAGACATGTGCTAGCTGCTGGGGGTGTAGCAGTGACCAAAACAGAGAAAAACCTCTGCCCTCAAGCAACTTACATTATAGTGGAAGAGGCAGACAATAAAAAAGACAATTATAACGCACACTATAGCACATTTGAGAGTGATGTGCTAAAGAGGGAAAATAAGATGGTGAAGGTAGATTTGAAGTGCTGGTGTGGGGGGATTGAAATTTTAGATAGAGTGTCTGGTAAATACCTCATAAAGACGATGTTATTTGAATAAAGACCCACGGGAACTGAGGGCTTGAGCCATGTGGGCGGCTGGGAAGAGCATTCCAGGCAGAGCGAACAGCACGTGCAAAGGCCCAGAAGTGGTTGGGCATCTGGCCTGTCTGAAGAACATTCGGGGGGCTGTTTGGCAAGAGCACAATGAACTCAAGGGACAGTTGTGGGAGATGTGGTCAGAGGGGTAAGAAGAGCTAATCATGTAGGGCCTTGCAGATCTAAGGAAGGTCTTGGGTGTTTACTCTCAGCGCTCTGCCCAGCCGTAGGGGATTTTGTGCAGAGGTGGGATCTGAGCTGACTTGTGACCAGCTCATGGGCTGAGAGTAGCCTGCAGGGGGGAGGGGACAAAGGCTATTGACATAATCCAGGGAATCCGTCATGGCTTGGATGGGACGGAGGCAGCTGGGGGAGGAGGAGATCAGTGAGATGCAGAGGGTGTCCAGGGGCAGAGCCGGGGCTGGACCTTGCTCATTTCCAGGTGTTCCTCAGCCACTCAGTCTTGAAATCTAAATCTTCTGATCCATGGAGAGTCTCGACATGTAGCCCCCCTGGGTGGTCTTCTCACAGCCAACCCAAGAAATGAGATCCAATAATCTAGTCATTAAGCTCATGAGCTCCACCATCAGGCTGTTTTTTGTTTTTTTTTTTAAATCCTGCCTCCAGCTTTCATTAGCTGGTGACCTTGACCAGGCCATCTTATCTCCATGAGCCCTTTCCATCTGTAAAATGGGCATTCCATGAATTTCCATTTCATCTGTAAAATGGGCCTACCGCAGTACCGAATTCATGAAACTATCATAAAGAGTTAATGGGGGAAGCGGCTGTGGCTCAATTGGTCAGGCTCCCTTTTACCATATGGGAGGCCCCGGGTTCGATTCCCAGGGCCTCCTGGTGAAAGCAAGCCGGCCCGCATGGCGCCGTGAGCTGACGGCCTGTGTGGCGTGGGGCGTGCGGCGCGGAGCTGGCGCAACAAGATGATGCAACAAAAGGAGACAAGCAGACATAGGAAAACGCAAAATGAACACAGCGAGCACAAGCAGCAAGGGGGGGCATAAATAAGTAAATAAAATAAATAAATAAAAATAAATCTTTAAAAAAAAAAAGTTAATGGGATCAGTGTGTGTATAGGATTTAGCACAGCGTCTGGCACTTAGTCAACTCCCCCTAAGTGTTGGGGATCAGCTGGGGGCAGCTCTCCTTCTTCTCCCACAGACTCTAACTCTTTGACTTCATTCAAAACCTCTCTACAACTTTCATAAGCATAAATGATTGCTGGAACCAGCGGGGAACAGCTTGGGGGAGATGGGGGAGCAGTTACAGAAGCAGGGCGCTTGCTCTGGGCAGGCAGGAGAATGGCCATCTCTCGAGAGCCAGGTACGAGGGAGAGCGCTACAGCCCATGTGCGCTGAGCAGGTGACAAATGGCCAAGCAAGGCCCCTGGAAGCACTGGCCTGGAGCATTCTCCCCTTGCCAGGCCGTGCATGGCTCATTTGTCAGCTTGTTTGGCCAGGGGGCGATCCCAGCGCAGGCAGGGGGGTTTGCTCACTACGAGCCCGGTAAGAGCGGGGCTCTGAGGAAGCAGAGGGCCTTCCTTCTCCTCTGCAGCCCCTGCAGCCCCGCTGGCCACAGTGCAAGGAGGATGCCTCCAGCTGAACGCCCATCTGCAAAGAAGAGAGAGAAACCATGGCCCTGTCTACCCCAAGCTTTTTGTCCTGGTTTCTTCTCCTCTCCCTCTCTCTATCTCTTCTTAGCTCTCCCATTTTTCGGTTTCTTTGGTTTGCCTTTTGATTTCTGCATGCTAAGTATGTTCGACCAGCAATCTGTCTTCCTACATTAAAAAACCACAGGGTGACGATCTCTGGTGCTACTGACAACTCCATGAGGTGGAAGTTGTCTACCTGGAGAGAGGCGTTCTGGAGCTTCTCCAAGGAAGGAATTCCTGCTGTCTCCCTCAGCCCCTTGGCCGAGGCAGGCAGGCCTCTAGGCTGCTTCCAGGTGGCCAGAGCCTGTGCAGCCAGGCCGCGCAGGAGCCACTAGGCTGCTTCCAGGTGGCCAGAGCCTGTGCAGCCAGGCCGCGCAGGAGCCAGGCGCTCTGCTAGTGTCAGCGGGTGGAAATGGGTGTACTTTGAAGGGCAGTTTGGTGGTTTAAATCCCAAAGCCTTAAAAATGGGCACAGCGTTTGCCCCAGCACTTCTTACATTTAAGCATACCTCTGCATGATTTTCAAAAAGATTTTTCTGCAAGGAAACATGTTACTTACAAGAGTGAAAAAATGGAAATTACTGCTGTGTCCAACAATAGGGGGTTTGGTAAATAAAATAGAGTGCAGCCATACAATGGAATACTGTGTAGTATTAAAAAGTCAAGGACATGGAAAAATATTCCCAGCCTAGTGATAGAGTGAAAAAAGTAGGTTATAAAAATCATATATATAGTATAAGCCCAGATTTATATTTTCTACAAAAGCACATTTGAATATGTGCATAAATTAAAGAAACATATCAAGATATTAACAGTATTATTTCAGTGATTACAGGGCAAGTGGATTTTATTTTCTTCTTTGTGCTTTTCGGTACTTTGGCAGTGGAGTATAGACTAGAGCCAGACTACCTGGGTTTGACTCCCACACTCTGCCATGGAACTAGCTGTTTGACCTTGTGCAAGTTACTTAACCTCTCTGTGCCTCAATTTCATCCTTTGTAAAATGGGAATGATGATGTTAATAATAGTACCTGCTTCAACTTCTGGAACCACTACTTGTGTCTGGTGCCTGCCTCTGGTCCCCAGGGTCCCTGGTAAGATGGCAGGCACTGGGAGGGAAGGATCAGCCCAGGGGCTTTACCCCAACTCTCTACCCTACTCTACCCCAGCAGGAGACAGTCCCTGAATTCCCCTGCACCTTCTTTTCTCCGACCCTGGCCCCACTTATAATGTGCTTAGAAGAGTGCCTGGACATGGTTCACACTTTCCAAGTGTTATCTATTATTATTTTCAGTATTTTGCTTTGGTGATCCTTGAAAACTTATACTCAGAAAAAATAAATGCAATAATTTGTTTTAAACAAAGCAAAAGGACCAGCCTTTTGCAAGAAGGCTAGAACAATGGGGAGAAAGTGATACCACCCTGAAAACCATACACTTTTTGCCCCCAATGCTAATACTAAGGGCAGAAATTGGGTAATTTTCCTTGTAATTTACAGACCAAATTCACTTTGGTTCAAATTACCAAATAATTAAGGGAAAGGGATGCCTTTTAAATGAATGGTCTAGACTGGAGGGTCGATAAGCTCTGAGACGTGGGTGGTCCTGTGGTTTGTTAGATGGTCTCCTGCAAGGGGAAGTCAGGAGAGAGGGTCAGGGTCTGGGAGCAGCGAGGAAGACGATGGTAGGAGGAGAGGCACCTCTGAAAATGTTCCCCTTTTGCCTGCGCAAGTTCTAATTTTGTGATGCCTGAGCTAGATCATTTGGATCATTGCGCATTGCTACGGGCAAGCACTTAAAAGGGCAAGGTCTTTTGATTATCAAGATAATTGCTTCAATTATCCAATAACAGTGGCGACTAATTGTTGACCACTTGCTATGTGCCTGGCGCTCTGTACTAAACACTTACTGTCAATTATCTCATTTAGTCTCAGGTCAGGGCTGATAGAATCATCAATCTCACTTTAAAGATGAGAGTTGAGTTAACTGGCCCAGGGCCAGAAAGCTTACCTGGCGCAGGGCTGGGTTTCGAACTCTGATCTAGAGTTGTAAGTTTTAACCCCACCCTGTTCTGCCTCCACTTGGAAATCAGAAGAATTCAAATGTCTTTGAGAGCCCTCATCCATTTTTTTTCCCTCCTGCCTGAGACCCAACTCCTCCACCTTTTTTACCATCCCAAGAGAAAAAGTCCATTTAATTGCCTGATTCTACTTCGTGGAGCGGGGAGATAATTTTTTGAATAGCATGAAGACAGTTCATTTGGTGTTTTAGTTCATTTGTTGAATTGCACGCCTGCCTCTGAAGACTCCAGAGGCCTTAGCAGCCCTCGCATACATTTATTTTCGGTGGAAACGCACATTAACTGTGGCCGCGCTAATCCCTCCCCTTTCTTTTGGAGAACAGGTCAGTCCATCGTGGGCTGTAAGGCCATCCTCGTCGACGACCAGGTCTTTGTGGTGGTGGCCCAGCTCTTCGGCGGCTCTCACATCTACAAGTACGACGAGAGCTGGACCAAGTTTGTCAAATTCCAGGACATAGAAGTTTCCCGCATTTCCAAGCCCAACGACATCGAGCTGTTTCAGATCGACGACGAGAAGTTCTTTGTCATCGCCGACAGCTCTAAAGCCGGCCTGTCGACCGTTTATAAATGGACCAGCAAGGGCTTTTACTCATACCAGTCCCTGCACGAGTGGTTCAGGGACACGGACGCCGAGTTTGTGGACATAGACGGGAAGTCGCATCTCATCCTGTCCAGCCGCTCCCAGGTCCCCATCATCCTGCAGTGGAACAAAAGCTCAAAGAAGTTTGTCCCCCACGGCGACATCCCCAACATGGAGGACGTGCTGGCCGTGAAGAGCTTTAGAATGCAGAATAGCCTCTACCTGTCCCTCACCCGCTTCATCGGGGACTCCAGGGTCATGAGGTGGAACAGCAAGCAGTTTGTGGAGGTCCAGGCTCTCCCATCCCGGGGAGCCATGACTCTGCAGCCCTTTTCTTTCAAAGACAATCACTACCTGGCTCTGGGGAGCGACTACACATTCTCCCAGATCTACCAGTGGGATAAAGAGCAGCAGCTCTTCAAAAAGTTCAAGGAGATTTACGTGCAGGCGCCTCGTTCCTTCACGGCCGTCTCCACCGACAGGAGAGATTTCTTTTTTGCATCCAGTTTCAAAGGAAAAACAAAGATTTTTGAACATATAATTGTTGACTTAAGTTTGTGAAGGTGTGATGGGTGAATTTAAAAGACAAGTAGCATTAGCTCTCACAAGAGAGGACCTGGGGGGTGGGGGAGCCAAACTCAGAGCTCTGACTTAAAAATGCACTGGGGAAATACTTAGACGTTTTTGAACTTTTAGAACTCACCTTTTAACCAGGGATCGCATTTGTTGGCTAACTGCATGACATGTCCATTCTACCATTTAAAAAGACATCCTAAAGCCTGTAATTACTGAGAAAAGAGAACAGCATTAGCTCTTACCATCTAGGAAGACAGTGTGCTTTTTTTTTTTTAAATGAGGAAGGACAGTATTGGATAAGATGGGACAGCTCTTATAATGAAATAATAATAATTTTTTAAAAACTGCGGACCCTTCTCATTCCATTTTAGCAATCCTTTTGGTCAGAACTCTTAAAGCCAAAGTCAGCTGAAAAGATTTGCTGATGATTAGTTTAAAATCTTATAACACTCAGCAATGCTATTTTGAGCCATTCCAGTTTCCTAAGAGTAACGCCCAGCATTCCGGAATCCTCCTGAGTAGCAAAACCTTGGCTGTTTCATTGACTCCCGTGGATGCTCATGATGGGCATCGTTCACAATTTGATATTTGAAATTTCTCCCTCTGCCACCAAGAAAATATCCTGGTGACGTGTTTCTCGACCCAGCCTGGGCTGTAGGCCCAGCAGTGAGAACTTCTCTTCCCTGGGTTCTAAGCTGACCCCTCAGGGCCAGAGCAGTGATGCCTGTTTGATGGTCTCCAGGACTCATCCACCTCGCTGACCCCCGACAGACAGGCCCAAGACTGAATGGTGCTTTTCATTCCGTTTAGAGAGGGGGAACAGGTGTTTCCAGGTGATGAGCAGTGGGTAAGATTTTTGCAATGGAATTTTGTGGCAGCCAAGGGGACTTTACACAGGTCTTGATTTGCTTTGAAAGCCAGAGGTGGCCCCTTGATTGGTGCATGTTCTTGTGCTCTGGACAACTTAATGTTTCAAGGAATTGCAAACCCACCTATCTACTTGCCTGCCTGCCCACCTACCTACTTACCCAGCCCACAGTCCTGCTTGCTTTACTTGCTGATCTTGGTGCTGCAGATACACTCATTTTAAGCTGTGCTTCTTCCCCAACCAGCCTGTGAGCAAAGGAAAACTCCCAGCCCCCTGCACCACACCCCCCAGAGCTCTGTGTGCTGGCAGTGGAATCGGCCTTCTAGCCGTGGGGATGGGTGGGTCTGAGGCTGATGAGAAGGGGTGGCCTTGGAGCCCGGCAAGCTGAATCCCCCGGGCCAGTCTCCACTTAGGGGGTCTGGGGGCTCTTTCAAAATGGGCATCTCTAGTGCAGACGAGTTTGTGGAGGGTGTTGGTTAGCTGACTCTCTTCACTGTGGCTCTAAAAGAGTAACCCAAGGACCTGGCTGCTAGCCGTGAAAGTTGCAGAATCATCCTGTTCTGTATTGTTAGTTTTCAACGATTGTTTTCCTAAGTCACGAGTAGGAAGATGCTTTGCCACAAATATGAATGTATTTGTTGTTTGCTGACTTTAAGCTATGCAGACCCAGGCAATAAATGGCACTTCGGAGACCGATGTGTTGACGGTACATCGGCACTCTTGGGGCCACTCAGGGGACTGCAGGCTGAGACCTTCCAGCTGGGTAACCAGGGATTTTAATGAACTAACACCCACGCAGAGTGTTCCTGCTTGAAACTTATTTTCAGCTAAGCACCAGAGAACAGGAGAAAAGTGGTTTGTTTTCATTTTTTCAGGACAAATCACACTTTCTTTTGTGTTCTTTGTCCTTTCTTCTGCACTCTTTGGCCTTCTTATTTGAATTGACCACAAATGCCCGCAGCCCCTCCTAGGAGCTGAAAGTGGGACAGCTCTCTGCTATGCCTCGGGCTGTAAGGACGGGCACGTGGAACCCCTCAGACAAGCCTGGGTGGAAAAACTGGCACTTGGCAGACAGTGTCGGAGACCTGGAGACAGTCCCAGCATGTATGCCAGGTCGAAATGATGTTCCCAATTCCAGGCGCTTGTAGAGAAGCACCTGGGGGGTCTTTTTCACAATGCTTCATCCGCTGAGAAGTGTCCCATCGTCACAGTTTCCCCTCTGAGGGTGAAGCTGGACACTGCTTATTAGGGTCAAAGACAAGCCTTTGGTTTGAACTGACCTTCCGAACTCACCACTCTAATAAGCAGGGCTGAGAATCTGGAAATTCAGGAAGTGTGGAGTGCTGGGCTTGTGATGGGGGGAGCTTTTTGGTCCAGGCGGGGCCTTAGAGGGTAAAAGAAAGAGCTAAAGAATGGGGCAGAGCTGGGGATGGGAGCGTGGGTGATCCACTCAGCTGCAATCGGGTTTTCTTTTTGTAAAATTTGTATGTGAGGTTAGGGACCAGAATCCCCATACTGTGGGAGGAGATAGCTGTTCTGGCCAATTTACTGAAGGAGCATGGATGTTCTTGGCACAAGGTGGCAGAAGCTTTGCTTCTTAACCTTACTGCTCCATCCCAAGAATCCCTGAAGTTTTAAACAAGGTCTGCAAGAAACTTCCTTCCAGTAATAATGGAAAACCAACCAACAACAACAACAACAAAAGTACTCCCGAGACCAAAGCAGAGAAAACTGGGGCCCATCGCCCGTGGAGATCAGCTTTCTCAAGACTGCGCTAGCCTGTTCTTTCCTTCCCATCAGGTGATCATGTTCTCAGCTTGTTTCCTTTTGGTAACCTCTGTGGCTGGGCCTCCAGGCTGCCTCTGTCTACAGGGCCATGGAACAGAGCCACACTGCCTTCAAGCAAGGGCTTGTCTCCAGATTCCACGGGGTCGGGAATAGACCTCTTATAAAAACTCAAAGACAAGCCTTTGGTTTGAATAGTACTGTGCTCTTGGGCAGGATAATAATTTAGGCAAAGCTTTATATTTTTTTAGTGCAATGTATGTTTATCTCATTTGTCCATAAATGAGAGGAGGGTAGGTATTATTTTAATTTCAGAGAGGAAATAGTCACAGAAAATTCAAGTCAATTGCCTATCCAACATTATCCAGTTGTGAGTGGTATAGCTAGAACTTTCCCCCTGAATGGCAGTCTGGCATTTTCTTTCTACATTACTGTACTATGCCCTCCCAAAGAAGGACTTTCACTTGTATCATGATTTTGACTATGGCAGCACTTTGAGATAAAATAATAAAATATGCCTAGCCAAAAAGAAAATATTGCAGAATAGGCACCATTCAATCATTTGGGACAATTAACAATTAAAAACATGATGGAATTGCTATTACATGTGAGACCCTGCTCTTTAAAGTCTTCCAGAAGTTTCTGATAATTTTCTGTTGGTCTAAAGAGGGCTTTTAGCTGGCACGGTTGTTTCTCCCCCCAACGTAGTTGAGGGAGGGATGCTAAGGTTGATACACATCTGCTTCTCAGTGTCCATCAGATAAACAAGAAGAGCTTTATGAGGGAAAAATTACAACTCGAATGCACTAGCGATGAAGAATTGCTCCGGCCGTCATCAGCCTTTGGGGGAGCACGCTGGAAATGGCAGTGTTGCATATTTCTTCCCCATGGAGTAAGAGGCTGTGTATTTTTAGGAAAGAAATTAGTGTGGGATGCCAGAGGTTTGGCTGTCAGGAAATTTTTCCAACTGTGGGTCTAATGAAAGAGAGATGGAAGGCTGCGGGAGGGGAGTCTATTTGCATGCCACCTAAAGAAAAGCTTTTCAGCAGGCTTCCTAATTCTTCTACGGAAGTATCTAGCAGCCCCTCACTCGCAGCAGCTTCGGAGGATAGTTCTTTAATTAGGCAGTGGCCAGAGATGCTGTTGAGCAGCGCCCTGGCGTGGAAATCAGTCATCCAGGTGCCAAGGCCATGAGTTGGGTGATCCAGAGTTGGGGCCAGGGTAATGGGAAAGGGCGGACAAGCAGGACAGATGACTGTGGAGGAAACCCTTTAGGGAGACGAAAAATAATCTGGATGAAGAAAAAAAAAGCGATAATGATGTCCTTGCGCCAGCCAGGCAAGTAGAGGGTAAATTGAGCAGGCAAATGAACAGCATCCTGATAATTAATGAACAGAACCAATTGTAAAGATAATTAAAATAAGAATGTACAGCTCCTGAGATCTACGTAGAGGCTCTCTTCACCTTACTATATTCCATCGCTTGTATCAGAATCTGCCTTTTTTTTCTAGCAGTAAACTATGCATTCCCTCTCAGTGCCCTTGACTAACAGGAATGTGTGAGGACTGCGATAAAATAGGCCAATATGCCATTTGGTATCATTTTTATGTATTTTCAATGCATACTTTAGGTAAAATAATAGTAGTTTATATGTACATGAAAGCAAACTTTGCAGTATGCAAGCTACAATGGATGCGTTTTAAGGCTGTATATAAATATTTAGCTCATTTTGGTAAATAGAGTTAACAAACTATATGCCTCTTAATTCTATATATTCTGTAAGCCTACGAATAAAAAGTAGCTCATGCCTAATATGGCTTTGATCTCCGGTCTGATTGAATATGGATATATCCTCTTGTCATAGACTTGAAGAGTTGCCCACACGGGCTATTGCATGTGGACAGAGTGTATTCCTTTTTCTTTGTAGTCATTCCCTGTTTAAAAGGAAGATGGACTCCACAGGGTCTTTAGCTTCTTCTACTTGGAAACTAAAAATTCACAGAAGAACTGTACAGTTCCACCTCTGCCTGGTCTGTGGAAGCATAATCTTGACAGATTGACCAAGAATTCTGGGTATCTTGCAATTCTACATGCTAAGAGGGAGATGGGGTTGAAGGAGAGCTCATGGGCTGGGTTAAACCATAAACTCTTTGAGGGCAGGATGCACAACTTGTTCTTTGCATGTCCAGGAGCTCGGCACATAGTAGGCACACAGTAAATGCTGCACGTATCTATGTCTTATCTAAGATCCTTTGGGTTTAGTTGGACCAAAGAAGGGCCCAAACTGAAATCACGTATGGCTGTGTGCCAAGTACTTTGTCATGCTGCCAGGGCTTTTGAAAACATACAGGAGCAGAGTCTGCCTTTGTGGGACTTACAGTCTAGCTAAGAGGAAAAAGTCATAATTGCATGAGACTTGAGTCAACAGTGCAAGGTTTAGATGACATTCGGCATTGCCAAGCAATGTGCACCTAATTGCATCATGGAGGAAGCCTTTAGGGGTGCTAATCAAATATTTCTTTAGCAACTGGTATGCCATGGGCACTGTCCTCATTTTCTGTTGCTGGGTAACAAGTTACCACAAACCTAATGACTTAACTCACGTGCATTATCTCACAGTTCCCGGGGGTCAGAATCCCCTGCACAGCCTAACTGGGTGCTCTGTTCAGGGTCTCACTGGCCTGCAGGGAAGGTGTTGGCTGGACTGCATGCTCACTTGGAAGCTCAACTAGGGAAAAATCCACTTCCACGCTCATTCAGGCTGGTGGCAGAGTTGATTTCCTTGTTATTCTAGGCCTGAGGCCCCATTTTGTTGCTGTTGTTGGCCTGGGGATGCCTTCTTCAGAAGTCATCTCACAACATATTTGTTGGGTTCTTCAACAGGAGTGACAGCGGTGACATCCCACCACTTTTGCCATATTCTGTTGGTTCGAAGCAGGTCACAGGTTTCGCCCTCACTCAAGGGGAGGTGACTATACTAGGGCGAGACTCAGCAGGGGGAGGGTGTGTTCGCCACCAGCACCAGCCAACAGAATGGAAACTCAGCTGATCAGGATAGGCCCTACCCATAAACCACCCCCCAACGGGACCCGGCGCATCCCTGCGAAAGATGAGCTGTGAATACAGGTAATAAATTATAGGAGAAAATGTCATATCAGGACAGGAGAAGAGCCCTTCTGAGCAGCAGAGGGGAGAGAAGGGCCTAGACCCTTTTCGTTATTGTTTCACTATCAAAATGTTGCTTTATTTTTGTGGAGAAGTGCAGAAAAGAACTGAACTTTCCTAAACCTGCAAATCTGAAGCTCATTAAGGTAGTGACTAATCCTAATATCTCAGTGCATTTCATCTTGGTACCAAAGTGCACCGTGTAAATTGCCCAGCCCTGACCACATACCCATTAGGAAGGCGAGTGTACTTATTTTTCCTATTTCACAGAGCTAATTGAGGGCTAACAGTCTAAGAAGAATTGGAGGCATAAGTAATGTGTCACTTTCATTGATCACCTGTCCTTGCAATTGGCTTCCGTACCTGCTTCCCAGACAGGACAAGCCTTTACTAACTGGAGCCTAATTGGCACAAATGACTTTTTCCAATAAATTGGTACTAGAACGGAGACTTAAGGCCTGACATAAATCCCACCTCCTGGCCTCTGCTCCACGCAGCCTCTTGCTGAACTTGAGCTTCTCCTGCTGTCAGCCAGACAGCAAACCAGGGCCACACAGGAAGAGGGGTCTATAGCAATGGGCATGCTACCCCAGAATTCCCTGCCCTTTTTTGCAATCTGTCAGTGAGCCTGGAAGTACACTCTGTTGCACACACCTCCAGGTGTGGACTCCAAGAAGTCTGGTAAAAATGAGAGAGAAAATGTAGTGAGTTCCCTTCTTCCAAGTAACAATTGCTAGGCCAGAGAGAAATAAACCACCCCACCCCATCACGCCATCCCACCTCCCTCTGAGCACATCTCCCCTCCCCTGCCCCCACATATCACCCACCATCCCCAGAAGGGACAGAACTCTGATAAGCTGGTGAGCATCTCCAGTTACAGGGCTGAGAGTTTCCAGGCTGTGGAGCCAGCCCAGTCAGTTCTCTCACTCCCAATTTGCTTTCGAGTGCAAGGGCTGAAGAAACTATGAAGGCAGGTTGGGGCCTCAGGAAAGAGTAGCACTCTTGACACCTGTCCTGGGCCCAGGCTCAACTTCCTGCTCAGAGCCCTGCTCCGATTCACTCTTATTCTCCTGTGTTTGTTTCTCCTGGCCCATCTAAGAGTCTGCACACATTGCAACTGCAAAGTATTTTTATTTCCAATTTGCATGGCTCCTCTATCCTTTGGATCATAGCATCTTGGCCCCTATATCACATGGACTTTTTCACTTGATTCTTCTCAGCTAATATTATCTGAGTACCCACTATGTGAACAGCACTGTGCTAAGTGCCGAGGACAAAAAATTAGTCCAGATATGCATTGAAGAAGCTTTAAAAATTGTGCTTTCCTGCCATTTTACATTTTGGGTGGAAATTCTCAGGGAAGGTCAATATAACTTGAATTAATGATATGACTCATGTGACCCAGTCTCACCCTCAATGAAACAGGCCCCAAACCAAAAGTCATTACACATAGTTCTGATCTTTGCTTGTGTCCCTGAAAGAAGAAAGCCAGTCCATAACCTTTCATAAGGCACGTCTTATATCTGGTCCCCCGTCAAGCCTCCTGCCCTCCAACCTCTTGCACCCCACGGCTGGCCCCCAAACCTCTCCCCATGCCTCCGTCTCCTCTTCAACAAAACTCTCCTTACATCATCTCTCCATCCGCTGCTTGGCCCTCTCTCCTTTCCTCCACAGCGATTTTCTTGGGCATCCGGGAGAGGGCCGGAAGTTCCAAATGCTCAAACAGTAATGCATTTTATTCTGGCTACAGTGAAGTCAGTACATTTTAAGGTTCTTTCTCCTTTGCCTCCCTCTGTCTGCACCTTGTCAACTGTGGGGTTTTAAAATAGGTTCAAAGTTTCTTTGACATGCCTCCCTTCAAGCGCTGGAGCTTGATTCCCCTCCCCTTGAGTGAGAGCTGTGCTTAATGACTTGCTTCTAAAGAACAGAACGTGGCAGAAGTGTGGGTGTGAGACTTCCAAGCGTGGGTCATCAGATTGTGGCCTCCTTCTGGCTCGCCCTTGGGTTGCCTGTCTTGAGGGAGGCCAGCCGCCATATTGTGAAGACGCTCAGGCGGCCTGAGGAGAGGAAGCACCACGGACGCGTGTCTGTCACCCCCAGGCAAGCTGCAGAAGACTGCAGATCTGGCTGAAGTCTTGACCATGTTGGCCTCATGAGAAACTCTGAGCCCTAAGGCCGCTCCCGGATTCCTGACCAATAGAAACTGTGAGAAAATTAAGATTTACTGTTTTAAGTTGCTAATTTTTGTAGCAATTTGTTATGCAGTAACAGATAACGAATACATCTCCATTTTTATGAGCTTGTGGGAATGAGGTTGCTGCCAAATAAATCTATTAATTTGAGAAAATTTGGGAACCAAACAATGCCCCCCCCACACTACACATACACACACCCTGCATAAACCATCCACACATACTCCCCCGCCACCCCACATACACACCATCTCCCTACACCCTGCACACTCCACACATACCCCTCCCCACGCACATACATTGTATGAGGGAGAGGTGACATTTTCACAAATAACTCATGCCCACATTGGTATATGCCTCAAGAATAAACAGCAGTATTGAAATCAAAAGGAGGAAGCACTCAACTTAGCTAGAGAATCAGGGGTGGTTTCTTGAAGGCATTTGAGTAGAGTCTTGGCTGGAAATTGAATGTGGACGAGGAATGTAATTGCCTTGACTTCCTTAACTTCTCTCAAGAAGATTTCTGGTTGACAAGAAGGCCTTGCAGTCTGTGTTTCGTGAGTTGTGAGTGACCCTGGGAAAGAGGAGAACACTCTGGAGATCATGCGAGATACCTTCCTCAGAGACGTGCTCTGTCAGCAATTGGAGTTTGAGGCAACACTGTTATAAGACCCTGTTCTGTGTCTGAACACTGTACCCATCGAGAAATAAGGAAAATGCCAAAATAGCACCGTTTTATTGATAAAGCTTATATGGGTAATTTATTAACTGCAGGCCCAGACTCAGAGTTACCTACCTGAGCACAGATTTCCAGGATGGCAGAGCCGAGGGAACATTTGCTCCCTGCAGGCAGACCCAAAGGAGAGGTGAGATTGGCTTGAGCACGTCCAGTTTCTCCAACCTAACTCACCCATCATATTAGAACCTCCTCTGGGGCAGAGGGAGTGAGGCAGGCAGAGTGCCAGGAGTATAATGCCCCTGGGGCTTCCCTTCACGTGGAAGGAAAGATCAGGAGGAACGACGCCCCCCTTCCAGCTAACAGCCGTGCTCTTCAAGTTGATGTTTTTTGTCCGTGAGCGGATCTGGGCAGCTCAGGCTCACCACTTCCTAACTCTATTTGCAAGTTATCCACAGGGACCCGGGCAATATAATTTTAACCACTTGGAAAAAATCTTTTGGGTACAAAATAGCCCAGCAAAGGGGGAAGTGTGGCAGCACTGGGAGAGGATCTTTCTGCAGTGCGAGCGGTGGAGGGAGCACGGTTCTCCCTCACCAGCTCTTTCTACCGTTTTATTTGCTGTTTTATCAGCGTCGCACATTGCATAGCACCAAGTAGAGCGAAATACAATGTCATTTCAGGGTCCTGAAAGAAGAAGCAGGTCAAATTTAAATTTCTTTCAATAACACAGAAAGTCAGGAGGATTTTCTGGTATTTCGTATTTTCAGCGAAGTGGAGTATCTGCTCTACTTACTAAAAATGACACACTCTTCCCCGGATTCCATCTGCATTCACACCGTGCACCTAATGCTGAGGTAGCTTTTTCCCCTTATGTTTACTGCCAGCGCATTTACATTTTCTGTCACAATAAATAACCTAGTAAAAACCTTCCAATGAGTGGGTTCTAGCCCTGCCTCTTTCTAAGCATGGGATCATAGACAATGATTTATAGTCGTGATAAACCAGATGAAGGAAACAGTGGATATTTGTAAACGAAAAAATAAGTGAATTCAAACAAATGCTAATTGAGCTGTTAGGAAATTAAAGACATTCAACTGATGGGAAGATTTTCTCTAAGCATTAATGTCATGGGCGGGCTAGGGGGCATGGCAGGAGGAAGCCCTTGTACCAGAGGCAGTGTCTTGGGGTATCACCGCTGTGTCCCCTGAACCCAGCACATTGCCTAGACCAAAGGGGATCCTGAATTAATATTTGCTGAATGAATACTGATTGAGGGTGGGGCTCTGGGCAAGGGGTGTTACATGCCTTAGCTCATTTATTTTCATTAATATTTTAGAAAGCAGGCACTGGCACATCTCCATTTTACAGATGAATAAATGGAGCCACAGACAAGTTGAGGACATCCCATAATCACACAGCTAATAAGTGGCAAAGCCAGGAAACTGACCCAGAGCAGTTAGGTAACTTGCTCAAATTTGCACAGCAAATAATGCCTGGGCTATGACATAACCTGTTTGCCTCCAGAATAGGGTCACCAGAGAAAACGCAAGATGGCCTGTTACATTTGAATTTCAGAGAAACAAGGGATCATTTTTTAGTATAAGTACGTCCTGTGCAATATTTGGTGCCAATTTCCTGCTGCTGCTTTGTCTTTAAAGTAGAAAGATGATAAACATGACACCCCTTGGAATTTATAGTTTTGACCACCTCAGTTTGGAGTAATTAAGATCACAAAAGCCCATGCCCTTGAGAGTCGACTGGAGCGCAGTCGGGGCCCTGTGAGGCTGTAGCCCCCTTCTCTGGGGGTGGCCAGGCTGTGCCCACACCTCTGCCTCACCTTGAGGCTCTTGTTCTCCGTCTCACAGAGCAGACTCGGAAGCGAACGCTGCACTTCCCTGTGGAAGGTAACACAAAGGTCTCGTTTATGGCAGACTCTGTTCAGCGCTGTACAATGTGCTTGCTTGCATTTTTGCCGTCCGTTTGGGGGAATTAAGTCATTCACTCATTCGTTCGTTCATCAACCATCTGTGGTGGGCCTGGTATGTTGGGCATTGTGCCATGTTGGAAGGGGCCATGTGGTGGGCTGCTCCGAGACACTCACAGCCTCCACTTGATTCACGGGGCAGCGTGTCACCGGCTCCGCAGAGTCCTTGGCCCTGCCCTTGACCTCTGAAACACGCCTCCCGCACCCCCTCTGCTTCTCCTACCCCTCCCTCTCCTCTTCCCCCCACAGCCTCCCCAAGTGGAAGGCACAGACTTCCCATTTCCCCTGCATCACACGGTGGCATCTTTCCCCTCTGTTTTTATGATAAAACTCTAAGATCTAGTCAGCCAAGCTCTAACATAGTAACGAAACAAAAGGACTTTAGAAAATCCTCTGCTGTTGACAGGGCCTGGCTGGTCAAGACTCCTGCCTTGCTACAGAGGTCAAGGAAGACGGCTTGGAGACTCAAGCAGATGAATGGCCTCTTTCTTCAGGATAGAACCGGCCCTTTCCTTCCCTGGGGCAACTGAGAAGGATTCTTATCCCCAGTGGAGAAGCACTCCGGCAGGTCCACTAGGTGGGGATGTTGGAGAAGGGAACTGAGCACCAGATGGCTGGTTGGCCTAAATGTCCTCCAAGGTCCTTCCTGGCTGGGGGCACACGGGACAGTGGCCCGGCTGGTGGAGAGCCAAGGGCACCTCTGGCATTCCCGCCTGGGCCTAGGGCTCTGAACTCCACCTTCTCCCACTGTGCCCCCAGGAACGATGCAGGCCCAGCCTGGGGGCTTCTCAGGACACGTCCACTCTGAGTCCTGGCTCAGTGCGATGGTTGCAGAGAACACGGAGCCAGGCGCTGAGGCCCGCGTTTCCGGTCAGCCCTGCACGCCGGTGCTCTATCAGTCTCAGCCGATGGAACCAGCCACTGGGAGCAGCAAAGGTGAGCTGAAGGAAAATCTATAAAAATAAGATGTGAAAATGCCTGAATGAATAGTCACCAAACCCCGAGGGTATGTTTGGAAACATATAATCTATGCTGATATTGGAGTGTCCTCAACAGGACAGACAGACATCCTCCGAAGGGGTTCAAACGGGCCTCAGAAGAAGCCCCATGTGAAGACTAATTGGGGAAAACATGTGGTATAAATTAAGATGAGGTAGACACAGAAAAAGCTAGTTTTAAATATGAGCCCTAAATTAAAATCGATTATGCAGGTGTTGCAGGTGGTAGTTTCCAAAATGACCACAGCAATATCTCCCACCCCACTGCTTAAATCTGGGTGGGTAGCCCATAAAAAGGCAGCAGAACTGGTGCTGTGTGACATCCAAGGCTAGGGCATAAAGGACGTATTTGTGTTGTATGCTGACCATCACGCACATTTACTATGTCAGCGTTACTGTGGGTCAGAAGTCTGGGCAGCGCTTAGCAGGAGTCCCTGCTTAGGATTCACAAGGATGAAGTCGAGGCGTTGGCCAGGCTGTGTTCTCATCTGGAGGCTCAACTGGGGAAGGAACACTTCTGAGCTCCCTCAGGTTGCTGGCAGAATTCCTTTCCCTGTGACTGTAGAATCCATGTCAGCTTGCTTCTTCCAAGACAGCAGTGGAGAGAGAGAGTCTTTGCTGCTTGGACTCTCTGATTTCAAGGACAGCTGAGCCCTTCTTTTAAGGAGCTCACCTGATTAGGTCAGGCCCACTCCGATCACCTTCCTTTTGATGAACTCCAAGTCAACTGCTTAAGGTTGTTAATTACACCTGCAAAACCGTTTCACCTTTGTCACCTAATGTAACAATCGCAGAAGTGACATCCCATCATCTCTGCCATATTCTGTTGGTTAGAATCAGCCTACAGGTCCCACCCAACCTCGAGGGAAGGTATCAAACAAAGGTATAGATACCCAGGAGCAAGGATCATGGGTGCCACCCTAGGGCATGCATCCTGCAAAACATGTGACAGCTTCTGTCTGGTTTGCTGGAACACTCACCTGGAGCTCTGTGCCTCCCTGTAAGCAGTCTGACTGCTCTATGGCCGCCATGCTGTGAGGAGGCTCAAGCTAGCCCACACATGGAGAAATCCTGAGACTGCATGGAGAAAGATGCCTGGGCAGTCTCCTGCTGCAGCTCCAGCCCCCATCTCACTGCACTGCGTAAGAGACTCCAAGCCACAGCCACCTAGATGAGCTGAGCGCTCCCTGAGTTCCTGGCCAACACAAACAACGAACGACACTGAAACAATGTTTTGGGATCATTCCTTTTGCATCGGTGGTAACTGGAACAGCAGGCATTCCTAAAGGGAGAGGTTCCATTCAAAGAGAGCTGTCTCTCTGAGGGTAACTCTAGGGGAATTTATTTAGCCTCCCTGCCTCCCACCCCCAGCCCCCTTACCTATGTTATTTCTGTCCACTGCACTTATCACCATCTGGCCTACCATATATTTAGCCATTTGTTTGCTTATTGTTTGCGCCCCTGCTCCACAAATATAAACTCCACAAGGGCAGTGATTTGGTCTCTTTTGTGAGTGCCTGGTAGGTGTGGCTCCTCAATTAAAAATTTTATTATGTCAACTGTTATGGCAATTCTAACACCTTGAGGGAGGCGAAAACAATTAAACAAGTGTCCAGGAAGGGTCCAAAGGTCAGAAAACCAAAAATGCAGCTGGAATGCTCCTTCAAGGGCACACAGCTCAATGCCACTTTTTCTCCTTGAGGAAAGAGATGTACAGAGCAAAGGACATGAATTACACAGAAGACTCGTGGCAGAGCTGATTACTAGACCTTCCTTCTCAGGTTCTCACCACAAAGTCACAGTCATGGAGATTCCACACAAAGACCCCAGCCTCTCGACACAGCCTTTGGTCTTCCGGTAGAGTCTTGCTGAACGGGTAAAATTACTTTCCTTCTCTTTCTCCACTGAAATACAGTTAGAGAATTATGCTCATCTCTTAGGCTGTATCATGTATGGATTTCATTTCAGGGGGTTGTTTTAGCCTGGGTTCCCCGGAAAGCAGGGCCTGAGACCAAGGTGTAGTTGCAAGGGGTTTGCTATGGGGAAGTACAATCCATGGGTGCAGGAGTGGAAGCAGGGGAACAGCCGCTGTAGGGGGCTGCTGCTCGGTCCTGCTGGGGCTTCTACATGGCCTTAGGAAATGTGCTTTGGAGCTCCTGTCCCAGGGGGTGAAAAGAGCATTTATCCATGACTCCCATTCTCTGTTGGTCAAGGGTGGCCCCATAATCATTAACTCTCTCCCACTTCTGGGTTGGGCAGGTTCTGGGGGACCCCATAAAATAGCATTAGAGAATCCCCAAGGCAAAAGGAGCATGGCGGGTCCCAAACAACTTGCCTGGATGCCTCTGCTCAAAGCTGGCCAAAGCCTTCCTGGAACCGGTTGCTATGGCAGTGGCTGGAGTAAGAGGTGGGGCCAAGAAGATTTTAGGAATATTTACGAGGTGACCGATTCCAAAGCCTCAGTTCTTCCCAGTGAAGACAGGTGCCAAGTCGTTTGGAAGAGGGAAGCAGCACAGAGGTTCTGCTGTCAGCCTGGGGCACTGCTGGCCACTCACATGGCCTGGATTTCTAGTCTTGGAATCCCCTAGGAAATTCCATCTGCAGTGTCAAAGTCATAGGGGAATGTTCAATGTGCCTTTATAGGTGGAAAGAACTGAAAGAAAATCCCACCTCTGGGAATTCTTGCTTGCTTCGTAACGTCTCCTACTTCCTTGAGGCGGTGCGGGTGTCGAATTTGTCTCCGTGGGTCCTGAGTATTTGGAGGTTAGTGAAGGGGTGGGAGCTTAGCTTTCCAGAGAAGATGCTGGGAGAAAATTAACCTGCACTGACATGGAACAGTTGTCATTTACTGGAAACAGACTCTTTCCAGGCCCCAGGCAAAGCACATAAGAGACATTTTCTCATTTAATTCTCACAGCAAACTTTTGAGGTAGATATGAGTCCCATTTTATAGAAGAGCAGGACTGGTGAGATAATTTGCAGGGCCCAGTACAAAATGAAAATACTTGTTCAAAAGTTTTTAAGAATTTCAAGATGTCTACAGCAGAGTGGGAAACTAAGTATGGAGCTGTTTGCAATGGAGGGCCTGGTGCAACTGCACAGGTTGTACACCCATGTATAGCCTCCTGCAGAGAAGGAAAACAGCACAGGAAGGTTAAGTGACTTGCCTGAGAAAACACAGTGGGTAATACTGGGCCAAGGTTGGAATCCCAGTTGTCTAGCTCTATACCTGAGCTGGGGACAGAGGTGCTCCTAAGCACCTGGAGACAGAAGGCTTAGGTTTGAGCAGCCCCTGCCTTGTGATGTTTCCCTAGACAAGTCTAAGAAGACTAGCCTAGGAAACTAGTAATTAGTTTCCTCGTTACTAATACACACTGTAAACCCAGCACTGCGGCAGCCTCTGGAGGTAGAGATGGTTGGAGGTAATAAAAATTGTCTTGCATTTTGCCTATGTCTCAGAGGTCCAAAGTAAGGAAGTGCCTGATCGCAGGTCAGTCATTTCCTGCTGAGGAGTTAAGAGCTCTTGCGTCTTTTTTCAGGGGAACTGGATTTTGATGACTCTTGAAGAGCAGGGCCTCCACTGAGTCACAGTTGTGTCCATCAGGGCTCTGAGTTGCAGGCAACTGACGCTGACTCTGGTTCACTAAGCAGAAAAGAGTTTATTAAAAGGTTAATAGGACTAAATACATAAAGCCTCCTTTCTCCAGTTGTTGCCACATCTAAGTCTCCCTTCAATCAATCTCAGACTGTGAGGGGCCTGAGCATTTGGGGTTTTCTGAGTCCTGCGTTGGGGAGGCCCAAATCTTAATTTCCCCAAGCACAGTCAGAAATTTCCCCAAACATAGCAAGGATGTTCAAATGTTTGGGCCATACTGAAAACACAATAAGTACCCACTACAGTGACTCCAAAATATAATGATGATGATCAGTTGGGATTGTGTTCAACTCAAGTAATAGTAACCCAACTGCAGTGGCCTAATCAAAAGAGGTGTTTATTCTGCTCACATTTCAAAGAGTCCAGAAGTGGGCAGTCCAGGGCTGGTGAAGCTACTCAAGGAACAAGTCTCCTTCCTCCTTCCAGCTCCACCATTCTTAGAATGGGACTGGCAGCCTCATGGTTCCAAAAAGGCTGCTCTACCTCTAGATATTGCATTGGCATTCCAGGCAGGAGGAAGGGGGGAAGAAAAAAGGATAAAAGGCCCATGTTGATTGGGTCCTATTTTAATCATGTTACTACCTTTCCCAAAAACCCTATCCAGTGGACTTCCATTTATCCTTTTTTTTGGCAAGAACTGGATTACAAGGTGTATTCATTTCCTTAGGCTGCCAAAACAAAATACTATAAACTAAGTGGCTTAAAAGAACAGATATTTATTCTCTTACAGTTCTAGAGGCTAGGAGTCTGAACTCAAGGTGTCAGCAGGGCCATGCTCCCCCTGTAGGATCTGGAAAAAAATCCTTCCTCTCCTCTTCTGGCTTCCAGCGGTGGCCGGCAGCCCTTGGCGTTCCTTGGCTTGTGGCGGCCTTACTGCAGTCTCTGCCCCTGTCTTCATGTGGCCTTCCCTGTGTGTCCATGTGTCCTCTCCTCACCTTGTAAGAACACCAGTCATATTGGATTTAGGGGCCACCCTCATGCAGTATGACCTCACCTTAACAAATGACATCTGCAAAGACCCTGTTTCTAAATCCAGTGACTTCCTGAGGTTCTGGGTAGACATGAATTTGGGGAGTATTCTATTTAATCCAGAATACGTGGGAGTATAAGGAGAAGGGTATTTTAACACAAGGCTACCCCAAACGAAATCAGAATTTCGTTCAGGTATTGGCTGGGCTGGCCTAGAAGTGTTTGCCACATCAGCTTAGACACCATTAAGGTTCGAAAATCCTTCACAGCTTCCCACTATCCATACCAGCCCTATCCAGTAGAAACGTAACACAAACCACAAATGCAAACTACAGGTGTACTTTCCGAAATTCTA
>JAQZBX010016981.1:0-27930 GCA_029593785.1 Cabassous unicinctus
ATGAAGTAATAATGTATATCAAGCAGCTCGTTTTTATGTCATCGTTACTTGTACATTTGTTCTTAGTTTCTAAATAAATGAAAAATAAAGTTTATAAATAAATATAGACAGGCCACATGAGGCACTCCAGCTTCTGGAATATTGTTAAGAATATAAATTTGAGTGTTTATATCACTTGTGCATGTTAATATTTTTGATGAAAATTATATGTACATTTCTAAAACAATAAAATACCTTATTGTATGAGGACTGGAATAGATATGGTTCCCCCAAAATTAATTTAAAGTAATAAGCATTAATTGAATAACTAGAAAACTCAAATGTGATGAATGAAATAGAAATCAAGTATAGGTCACTAAATAGCTTTAACTGCTGTGATGTGTATTGGGTTTAAATGACTTTAGTTGATTTGAATTAAGTGGATCACAGAGACATGCCTCAGGAAATTCAAGTTGATTAATATGCAACTGTTACCCTTTAATTGATGAAGTGGGATAAAATGATTAAATTTAAAAAAAACTGTCAATAATTGCTTTGAAAAGAACCTTAATGTCAGACCAAAAAAAAAAAAATTAAAAGATAATGATGTATTCATGAATAAATATAAAACAAATGTGACTTCTTCCTTAAGTAAATTCAGAGAATCTGTTTTCCATGCTATCATCAAAGATGATTTGGGGAGGTGCTTAACATCCCCCATTACCATTAACCTCCCTAAATACATGTGATTTTAAGGGAAACACCCTCTGTGATCTCCACTTACCTTTACTGCACCATTCCTAGCCTCTCCTCCTGTGGAATGGTCATAATTAAGCCCCTCCTATGTAACGATTCCCAAGCCTCTGTCATGGAAACACAAAGACCTAGAGTTCCCCTTTGCAAAGCAGTACTGTGAGGTCTGACAACCACAATCACTCATTCTACCTCTTTGTGGTTCTGCAACTGCCAACATGGTTGTGAACTTGTCAGTACTTCAGTATTCTCATCTTAAAAGGGATGATAATAGTACTTTTAAAAAAAAGATTTATTTTATTTAGTTATTTCCCCCCCGCTCATTGTTTGTGCTCGCTGTCTACTTTTGGCATCTGTTCATCATACACTCTCTGTCTGCTTGTCTTCTTTTTAGGAGGCACCTAGAACCGGACACGGGACCTCCCATGTGATAGGCAGGCACCCAACTGCTTGAGCCACATCTGCTTCCTGATGATAGTACCTTTTATTCTTTTATAATTTATCCAACTTAAAAAATATATATTTATTTACTTTATTTATTTATTTAATCTCCCCCCCCTCCCCCAGATGGTTGTCTGGTCTGTATGCTCATTGTTTGTTCACCTTCTCTAGGAGGTACTGGAACCGAACCTGGGACCTCCCATATGGGAGACGAGTGCCCAACAGCCTGAGCCACATCAGCTTCCAATGGGCTGCAGCACCTGCTTACTTGTGGTGTCTGCTCCTTTAGGCATGTACTCATTGCAGTGGTTTGGTGTCTAACTCATTACAGCAGATACGGAGTCTGCTTGTCTTCTTTAGGAGTCACAGGGACCCAAACCCAGGACCTCCCATGTGTTAGGTGGAACACCCAATTGGAGCAATTTTATATGCTCCATTTTGCCAATATACATTGTTAGCAAGGAGACTAATACTAGACTAATATTAGAAACTACCTATGGGTAAGTTCTGTAAATTACCTTTGTAAATTTGTAAATTATATCAATTTTTCCTCCCTGTTTCCAAGAGTCCTTTAGCTTCTAGATAGTTTTCATTATTTGACAAAGATTCCTGCTTTAATTTTGGCTAAATATAAATGTTCAATACAAAAATAATTTCTATTCCTCAGTGGATTAAATGTTAAAACATTATTCACTTAAAAAACAATATTCTTGTGGTCTCAGAATTTTAGCTGAAGTCTCAAGGCTGAGGAGAAAAGGTGAGAAATACCACCCCCACTCCTCATTTAAAAGAAAGGTTTTTTAGTAGAACATATACGGGGAGTATTAGCAATTCAAGCCATCCAGCCTAAGGCCTTGAAGAAATTCCTCCAGTTTGGAAAATTGTCCATTTTAGCTGAGTGCAGTGATATTCTCCTTCAGTTGCTCCCCTTCCAGGGACTGCGAGCCACATGGACAACCCTAAAAACTTTGGGGGAGGTGTGAGAACATGTAGGAAGGAAGCACTGGGGTCTCCCTTCTCACAGAATATTTAGTGAGCTACGATACCATATGATGCTATTGGCCCTGAAAAGAACAGCAAGTTCCTGCTTGAAACTGGCATGAGCCTTCTGTAGTCTTAAGTCACTTTTGAATTAGGGACTATTGACTGAATCCTGCCTTTTGAAATCAGAAATTAAGAGATTGGCTTCATCTGTCTACTTTGATAGATGAAGGAAAAAGAGGATCTGCACAGAGGTTTGCCTCAGTTCTTTGATGAGAGGGATTTCTGTCCCCATAGTAATTCAGGGACCCAGGTTTCTGCCATCTGTTACTCTTGTCACCTCCTACAACATTGTTTTCCCCTGTATTGTCAAAACTGGCTGATGGCACCTCTGGGTTCTAGCTCACAGAAAGGGCTCTAGTGGGAAGAGAACATGTCCAAAGCTTTGTTATTTAATGTCTACCCTATTTTTTTACTTACTAATTAATACTTGCAATTTAAGTTATTTTCAATGTACCATTCAATTTACTTTCAAAGATTTTTAGCTATTATTTAAATTGCATTAATATTATTATATTATAGAAAATAGATGGATCTAAAAAATATTAAGCTTTTACTTCTGGTCATGTGTATCAATTTATTTTATAGATTCTTATGTATGAATTTTGACCACGTAATATTTGAGAGACCTCCTCATTATTGATTTTCCAGGATCATGGGACCTGGACTTCATCATATACAGTCAGCATCAGTGAGATCTTAATCAGATGGTCACTCTTAGTTACAAGGGATACTTGGAGTTATATTCTTTAGTTTGGCTTCATTTACTCAGCTAATCTCTATTACCATGACAGCTAGGAGCCTCCTCTGCAAATGGAGGATATTCTTCTCATCCCAGGACACTTGGTGGACTTTTAAATATATATAAATGACTTACATTTTATATAAAAATAAATATAGTTCATAATTAATGAGACAGAATGGCATTGTTTTACATTTTTTAAAATCTCGTTAATGTCTGGCTTAATTAGAGATTGCTGGAATTTCATATCTGCTTCTGCTGTCAATCTATGGTGATATGTTGTTTTGATTGAAGTACTTGAAGAAAGCTGGCTTCACATATTTAAGTAGTTGGAAAAGGGAATTATTTTAAAAGCTTTTGCAGATACTCGTGGGTATTCTTTCTACTACTATATCAAAACTTGACAAGTGGTAGTTTCTTAAAACTTATTT
The DNA here is from genome assembly GCA_029593785.1 of Cabassous unicinctus. Lineage (NCBI taxonomy): Eukaryota > Metazoa > Chordata > Mammalia > Cingulata > Chlamyphoridae > Cabassous > Cabassous unicinctus. The sequence continues at coordinate 3,388 of JAQZBX010016981.1, forward strand.
GTGATGTGGAATCAGAAACCATCTGAAGATTTCTGTATTTTGTTAAATTAAAATCCATTGGTTTATCTTGATAATTTGAGGTTATCTTTTATCCTCTCAAGATTCTGTAACATGCATTAATCATCTGGAAAATATTGGTTCAATTTCCAAATGTTGACATATTTCATTGAACAGCAGGAAAAAATGCATTTGTTAGTATTGCCACTAATCTCATCACTGAAGTCTAAATATTGGGAAGCTATCAGTTATGTTAGCCAATACAAGTTTATCAAGATTCTCAGATTCTCTTTTTCTAACTTTTGATTTTGAAATAATTTCAAACTTACAGGACAGTTGCAAAAATAATACAAACCACATAGATAAAATTCCAACATACCACCATACCCAGATATCCAGATTCACCAATTTTAACACTTTACTGCATTTGACATATCCTTCTATTTATTGCCTGTCTCTCTGTCTGACTGTCTTTCTGTCTATCTGTCTGTCTATCTATCATCTATCTATCTATCTATCTATCTATCTATCTATCTATCTATCTATCTATCTATCTATCTAATCTTTCTGAATATTTGAGAGCAGGGTCCATACCTCTTATTCTTTGAACATATACTACTTCCATGTACATTTCTTATGAACAAGGATATTCACTATGTAATCACCTTAAGTGCGGTTATCAAGTCCAAGAAATTTAACATTGACATAAAACTTGCATTCTATTTTCCAATTTTTTTCTTGTGTCCTGCTGATGTATTTTTCAGCCTTTTGTCCTCCATTCTTAGATACTATTCAGTGTCATGTATCATATTTAATTGTCATTATTTCTTGTTTCTCTTTCTTTTTTTAATTGTGGAAATATTTATGCATCATGCATATTCCCAACCCAACTTCTCTCAAGCATAACATTCAGAGGGATTAATCACACTCACAGTGTTGCAGTACTCTCACCAACATCTGTTACTATAACTTTCCCTTCACCAAAAATAGAAATCTTACATTCATTTTGCATTAACTCTTCACTGCCCATTCCCCTCACCTATTGTCACCTGTACTGTACTTTCTCTCTCTTTGAATTTAAATATCTTCTGATATATTCTTTGTCATTACCATGGGGCTTAGATTTAACATCCTAAATATATACCAATCTTGTTTGCGCTAATATCAACTTAAGTTTAATACCCTATATAGTTTATATTCCCATACCTCTGCATGTCACTACTTTTATGTACTTATTTTTACAAATTGCATATTTATACACCGTGAGTCCAGAAATATTGAGTTTTTCATTTCATTTTATGCATTTGTCTTTTAGAGCCTGCAGGAAGTTAAAAATTGGAGTTACAAACAAACATACAATAGCACTGGCATTTATATTTACCCATGCCATTGCCCTTACTGGAGATCTTTATTTTTTCATGTGCCTTCAGTCAATTGTCTAGTGTTCTTTCCTTTCAATCTGAAGAAATCCCCTTAAAATTTTTTGTAAGGCTGGTCTAGTGGTGACAAATTGGTTATCTGGGAATGTTGTAATTTCTCCCTTATTTTTGAAAGCCAGTTTTGCCAGATAAAGGATTCTTGGTTGGCTTTTTTTTTTTTTTTTCATTTAGTACATATGTATTCTACTGCCTTCTTGCCACCATTATTTCTAATGAGAAATTGGCATTTAATCTTATCAAGGCCCCGTTATTTGTGACACATTATTTCTCTCCTGCATCTACCAGAATTCTTTTTATCCTGGCATTCAACAGATTGATTGTAACATATCACGGTGTGGGTTTAACCTGTTTGGAGTTCACTGAACATCTGGAATGTGTATATTCATTACTTTCAATAAATTTGGGGAATTTTCAGACATGGCTTCTTTGGATATTATTTCTATTCCTCTATTTCTCTCTTCATCTCTGAGACTTTCACAATGCATATATTGTTATGCTTGCTGGTGTCCCACAGCTTCCTCAGGCTCTGTTCATTTTTTTTTTTCATTCTTTCTTCTTTCTGCTCCTCAGAATGCATGGTTTCAATTGTCCTATCTTCAAGTTCACTAATAGTTTCATCTGCCAGATTCAATATGTTGTAGAACCCTACTAGGAAATTTTTAATGTCTGTTACTATGCTTTTCATCTTTGTTTCCATAATTTCCATCTTTCTATTGATAGTCTTTTTGTTTACCTATGTTTTCCTGATCTCCTTTAATTCTTTGTCCATATGTTTCTTTAGCTCTTTGAGCATTTTTCAGTCCAATTTCTTATCTGGATATTTTGATATTTTAATGTGTTATAGGTGCAAACGATATATTAGGAAAAAGAGTTTTTAAAACACCATGAAGCAGGGCAGGAATTTTCACTTTTTCTTGAATTCTTAATAGATGCCTTAAAAATATGTGCTGAACTTTGTTTTTTCTTAATTCTCCTGCCTTAGATAGCAAATTTATAGGTGCACCATCTGTTTATAGGTGGAGAAATAGGCATGAGTAGAATTATGAAGTTTTACTTTTCCAAAAATTTTATGTTATCACTTATTCTTCTAAGACATATGCTATTATTATTTTCCCATATTTATGCAGAAAATAACTTAATAAATTTATGCCATTACAGTTCAAACGGTAATTTCTTCATGGAAATTTTATTAACACTTAATCTCCTGAAATTATGATGGTCTTAAATATGTATCTCCCTCGACCCTCTATAGAAACTCCAAGATGATAGCAAAAGTCACATCTGCCATCACTACATTCAATATCCACTCAATTAAACTCTAAATGATGATCTACTTGAAGTTGATCAGCTTCCTAAAATTAAAAAAAAAAAGTCATGTTCTTATTTGCTCAAGAATAAACCAAAGGCAGCCAACTAGAATCATTAATGGAACCAACGAGACCTTGATTCCATGAGTGTCGAGTCCTTGAGTAAGTCCTGAACAACATTTTGCTCTTAGTGACTAAGAGGTGACCTTCAGAAGCATTTCCTTGAGAAACCCATGTTCCCAATCATGAGATATCATAAGTATAAAATGTTTTGTGTGATGTTGGCTTCTCGTCAAAGTAGCTGTAATAGATCAGTCAGAATATGCCCGTATCCTTGAAGAGCTATCTCTAAACAAAGGCCTGAGGGTTCATCCTTTTCTGCAATTAATGTCTCTGCCTTTTATCAGTGACTCAGAAATCTCATCTACTCTACCTCTTCTTTAATATGTTTTTCAATTTCAAAGGAAGAAAAATATTTCTGGGTTGGTACCAAATGCAGCTTTCCTCAATTTCTAGAAGCAAATGTTATCAATCAAAAGCCAAGCCACTTTTGGTCATTTAAAATTCTTGTCTTTTTTTTGTTTTAAGATACCTGAGCCAGGAATTGAAGCCTGGACCTCGTATGTGGGAAGCCAGTGCTCAACCACTGGGCCACATCCATTCCCTTGAGTTGTTTTTTTCATTTCTTTGTGTTTTTTTTGTTTTGTTTTTAGGAGGCACTGTGGACCAAACCAGGGACCTCCCATGTGGAAAGCAGGCACTAATCGCTTAAGCCACATCTGCTCCCCTTAAGTCTTTAAGATGACAGGAATTCAGACACATTTATCAAAAATATTTCAGTGTAGAAATGAAAGAAAAAAAGAGTTCTAAAAACTTCGGTGAAAGGTAATTGCTAGTAAATTTCAATTCATTATAAACTATACAAATAGCTAACTCTCAAACATTTTAGATTTTTTGTTTATTTGTTTGTTTGTTTATTTGTTGTTTTTGTTTTTGTGGAGTCTTTCTCCAAGTCTCTACCATCCTCCAGAGTTCTAAGCAAGTGGAATTTGTCTTTTTATTTGCTGAATCTCTGGGGAGGCTTTTTTTCAGGGACTGTCTTACATTGCCATGTTGATGATGTCAATCTCAGAACTTGCCTTTTTGGGACCCAGAGGGAGGACTGTTATGGATTAAATCATGTTTCCACTAAAACATGTTTAAGTCCTAACCACCAGTTCTGTCGATGTGAACTCATTTGTTAATAGGATCATTGAAGGTTTTATTTTTATAATATTTTATTACTCTAATGAGCATCAATATTTTTAATTTCAAAATTCATCTGGACAAACTATTGGCAACATTTCAAAAACATTTTTTAAATGTGTAAAAGAAAACAAATTTAACATGTCTAAAAATTACTAAATATCCAAATATTCTTGGCCAAAATATAGGATTTTCCAAAAATTTAATTTAGCTTGGTCATTTTAAATTTTTAATAATCCCTCAATATAATCATTTGTCTTTAAAAATTTAAATCAAACATGAAATTTCTTTCATGTTAAATAATTTGTCAACAAATGCAAATAGATTAGATCTAAACTCTTGTTTCTTATCTATTCTATGTCATGTATTCTAAATATTGGTGGAGGGTTTACGTTTTCCATTTTATTATGACCTAAATGTGGGTTTAAAAAAAAATTTTATAATTATCCATATTTTGTACTTATCAATCACTTGCTTGCATCTCAAGCATTCCCATACATTTTGTTACGTTGTATTTTCATTTGCCTGAAGATAGTTCCTAATTTCACTTCTGATTTCCTCTTCAATCCATTGGTTAAGAGTATGTTGAAATTTTCCACATATTTGTGAATTTTTCATTTCTCCCTCTGTTATTGATTTCTGGCTTCATTCCATTGTGATCAGAGAATATATATTTTATGATTTGAATAATTTTGAATTTATTGAGACCTTTTTGTGATCCAACATATGGTCTATCCTGGAGAATGATGCACGTACACCTGAGAAGAATGTGTATTTTAATTGGGTGCAATGCTCTATGTATGTTATAATTTATAAGTTTATACATTTTATGTCTGAAACCATAAGTTTCTCATTGTTTTTTATACATTTGCATTTTGCAAGTTATTTTTAAAATATAAAACTCTTCTTCATATTAAAAATAACTAGACTCTTTAAAGGACAGTAATAAAACATTTCCCAAAGAGTAATTCTGTAGTTCTTGCTGTTAGTGAACATTAGAAGCCTCATTAAAAGCCTATAAGCCATATGTAAGTTTCATTCTTAATTATTTTGCTTATTATTTTAATCTTTATTGCATGGTCATTAATTAGAAATTTCAGAAATTGTAATGGTAGTGGTAATGCATGCATCATTAAGACTTTAACCAGCACATTCAATTTTGCTTCTTATGCAAATTATTGGAGAGGTCAGATATTATTATCCATTTTCTAAACAATAAAGAAAACAAGCTGTTCATTTGTGCCTCGAGCCAATAAGCAATTTTTAGCATTTCCAAAAGGCATTATATTCAACATATCCTTAAAAATGTGCAATTAAATGGATTCCAAATTGGCATTGTTTTTACAAAACACCATTGAAACCAACTCACAAGCATGGTGTTTACTGCAAGTTTGTTAATTCTCTGTGCTAAAGACACTATATAGATTTACAAATAATAAATGTGATAAAAATCAAACCATTCCTTAATATATTGAATACTAATTTATAGATTGATTCATAATATTAAAATAAATTTTAATATAAAATGATTAAATATACTCACAAATTTCCTTTGTTTTATTGCACAAGAATTAATTCACTCAGTTCATGGAAAAATAAAAGATATTTCTAATACTAGGAGGTACAGAAAGTCATTCTTCTTTTATAAAGTTTTTCTAAAGTATATCTTAATGGAAATTCCTTTACTTTCAAATTTATTTTTATATAATTGATAGAAAACTGGATTTCTTTTTTTGTTTAGTGATACACTAAAATTAAATTTTCATGTTATAGAATGTATTCTTTATCAAATTTAGATTCTAATCAGTCAAGAAGAAAGTTGCAGTATCTATATAAATAAATTACTAAATCTGCACGAATTTTTTTCTTAAAATATGCCATCAGGAAAGAACAAACATATCTCCATCCAAGCATTCCCAAATCAGTATTTCCAGGATTATTTAGTACAGAAGCCAACAAACTTTTTCTAAACTAGAGAGGAAATATTTTGGGGATACTGAGTCTTTGCTACAGCTTCCCAACTCTGTCAGTATAGTGAAAAATCAGCAGTATATATTCAAGTATCTCCATTCTTTAAAAACCAAAGCTCATCTCTGAGTCTCCTGATAATGATATGTCTCCATCTACTTTTTTCTTTTTAAGATAAATCATCTCCTAAGGGTTATTTATGTTTACTGATTACATTTTAGGTTTTTTTTTCTTCAGACCATTATTATTCAAATACCAATCTCAGTAACTGATAATTTCTCAAACCATTCTACACTTTTCAGAGTTCAAATTATGGACCTCTTGTCAGCCTCTGTCAAGGTTTGCTAGTCCTTCCCTTGTTTTCTGATGCTGGATCGTTCTCTGCCATCTTCATTTCATTCCTTCTCTTTGCCTCCTTTATTCTTCACTTTCTCCTTCAGTAACCTCACTTGTTCCTACCTTCTAACCTACTGCCAGATTCGCCCCTCCTCAATATTCATCTGGAATTTAGAAGTAAATTCTTAACTGATCAACTCTTACTGCTGTGGCTACCACTTCTATTACTGCTTCTACTTTTACTACTAAGTAGTAGTCATTACCTAGAGTCTGGCACATATTAAATTACGGTTAATGCTCACCACCCAGAGAGGAAAGAATCAACTGTGTACCTCTATTATATTGAAGACTAACTTACGAGGATTTTAGTTACAGAGAAAAATGAATATAGCCAAAAAGGGGTAAAGGCACCACTGTGAGTCAGTTAATTCTAGGGATCATGTTTACTGATAGATATGAAAGTGGTTCAAAATTTGACTAGAAATTAATTTCCATTTATAAAGATATTCTAAGAAGGATAACACATTTCATTTGGTTAAATTCATAATAACTAGGGAAAGGAATAATTTGAAGTATGTCAATTTGCCCATCAGTGCTAGGTTAATTATTGTAATGTCTGGGAGAGCTAAGAACTATTCTAAATTAAGAATTACCCTAAAATGTGTGTGTGCTTATGAAAAATTACAGAGAAGGTAATGCTGACAATGCTAGGCTATTTAATTAAGAATTTTGAGTAGTTAGCAAGGAATGAACAGAAGTCCTTTGGACTAGTAGTTAAGAGAGAAAAATGACATGCATGCAGAATGGAGAACTATCATAAAATTGGATGAAGCATAAACTTCCAAATAAATTTTGTCACCAAGATAGTTAAGGGAGATAAAATAATGAATCTACTGAAATAATCAATCTAATGACTCTACTGAAAATAAAAAAATAGGTCCTTTAAAGTTTTTTGTCATCTTTTTAAAATTAAAAAAAAATTTAGAATAGTTGTAGGTTTACAGAAAAATCAGGCAGAAAGTACAGAATTTCCACATAACACTCCACCCCCATACACACATAGTTCTACTTATTAACATTTTCCATTTGTGTGGTACATATGTTACAACTGATGAACCAATATTATTATAATGTTAACTAAAGTACATAGTTTACATTCAGGTTCACTCTTTGTGTTGCACAGTTGTATGAGCTTTTATTTTTATTGTGGTAACATATATATAACATAACTTTTCCCATTTTAATCATTTTCAAGGAAGCAATGCAATGGTGTTACATTCACAATATTGTAATTACCACCAAACATTACCATGATCCTTTGAGATTTTTTAATGACAATGGAGATAGATTTTACCTGATCCATTCTATATATACATATATTTTTTTCCCTTTATTAGAGAAGTTGTGGATTTACAGAACAATCATGGGTAAAATAGCAGATGTATATTTCATCACTGTTAATTAGGTTCACAATGCTGTTCTACCACCACCATCCTCCATTACCAAAATGTTACCATCATTTCAAAGAGGAATCCTGTATATTTTAAGCCTTATTTTTCTACTCTCGGTCCCCATTCCATCCCCTTGTACCTATATTCTCGATTCTAATTCAATGAGTTTGTGTATTCTAATTATTTAAAATCAGTGAGAACATACAATATTTGTCTTTTTTGTGTCTCACTTATTTCACTCAACATGCCTTCAAGTTTCATCCATGTTGTTACACGTATCAGGACTTAATTCCATTTTTTTGACTAAATAATATTCCATTATATGTATATACCACATTTTGTTTATACATTCATCACTCAGTGGACACTTGAGTTACTTTCATCTTTTGGCAATGGTGAATAATGCTGCTATGAACATTGGTGTGTAAATATAACTTTGAGTCCCTGTTTTCAGTTCTTTTGGGAATATACTAGCTGGGTCATACGGTTGCTCTATACTTAGCTTTCTGAAGAACTGCCAAACTGTCCTTCACAGCATCTATACCATTTTACATTGCCAGGAGCAATGAATGAGTATTCTTACTTCTCCAATCCTCTCCAACAGTTGCTATTTTCAGTTTTTTAGAAAATAGTAGCCATTCTAATGGGTGTGAAGTGGTAGCTTATTGTGGTTTTGATTTGCATTTCTCTGATGGATAATGATGTTGAGCATTTTTCAAGATGGCTTTAGTTATTCAGGGTCCCTTACCCTTCCATATAAATTTGTTGTTGTTGTCTCCCTAGTCTCTTTGCTCCTTGTTTGTTTTGTTTTTGCTTGCTGTCTGCTCATTTTGCTTTTCCTAGTTGTCTGCTCATTGTTTTGCTCATTGTCTGCTTGTTTGTTTTTGCTCATTGTCTGCTTGTTTACTTTAGAAGGCGCTGGGAACCGAACCCAGGACCTCCCATGTGAGAGGCGAGTGCTCATCTGCTTGAGCCACATCCTCTCCTTTCCATATAATTTGATGATTTGCTTTTCCATTTCTACAAGGAAGGTTGTTGGAATTTTTATTAGGATTGCATTGAATGTATAAATTTCTTTGGGTAGTGTAGCCGTTTGGTATTATTTATGAATTCCAAAAATAGATATTGGATTGTGTTTGTAAAATACTCTGTTCCTCTGGGTGTATTAGATTGTATTATCTTCAGAGGGTTTACTTTTACTTGATTAAATTATGTTTAGGGCTTTGGTTGGGCCATGTCATTAGGACACTGAGTTCCTGCCCCCTTGGTGGGCAGGGACTAACAGAGAACATGGCAAGGCAGAGGAGTTAGCTGGAATTTTAATGCTGGAGCCCCAGGAAGTAAATACACAGAGAAGCAGATACCTGAGGAAAGAGAGAAGTCTCCATTAGCCATGGCAGAAGCCCCAGGAAGAGAGACAAGCTGTTTGCTTCATAGTTTACAGCTGACCTTTTGTAGAGAACAGAGCAGCTGAACCCAGAGAGAAATGAGCCCCGGGAGAGAGATGAGACTTATCCCAGCCTACGGCTGATATTGGAAGAAACTGAGACCATGTAGCCATAAGAGGAAGAAGAAGCATGAACCCTTGCAGACATCGCCTGCCTCCAACACGTGCCCAATGACTTTGGGTGAGAAAGTACCTCTTATGGTACCTTGAGTTGGATTCTTTAGGATTTTGTGAATGTAAGCTTCTAATCTAAATAAATACCCTTAATAAAAGCCAACAGAGTTCTGGTACTTTGCATCAGCACCCCTTTGATACAGATAGTATTGGCAACTTAATGATATTTATTCTTCTAATCCATGAACCCATAATGTCTGTCTGTTCATTTATGTCTTCTCTGATCTCTTTTAGCAATGGGTTTTAGTTTTCTGTGTACAAATCCTGTACATCCTTGGTTACATTTATCCCTAGACATATGATTCTATTAGACGCTATTCTGATGGAATTTTTTCTTGATTTCTACTCCCAATTGTTCATTTCTTCCATATAGAAACACTATTGATATTCAGGTGGTGATCTTGTCCCCTGCCATTTTGCTGAATTCATTTATTACCTCTAGGTGTTTTCAGGATTTTCTGTATAAGAGGATCATATTACCTACAAATAGGAAAAGTTTTACTTCTTCCTTTCCAATTTGGATGCATTTTATTTCTTTTTCTTGCATAATTGCTTAGACAAGAACTGCCAGTACAATGTCAGTAGGGTGACATTCAGCATCCTTGTCTTGCTCCTGATCTTGGAGGGAAAACTTTCAGTCTTTCACCATTAAGTAGGATGTTAGCTGTGGGCATTTCATATATGCCCTTTATCATGTTGAGGAGGTTTCCTTCTATTCCTAGTGTTCTGTTTTCTCAGGAAGGGGTATTAGATTTTGTCAAATGCCTTTTCTGCATCAATTGAGATGATCGTTTTGTTTTTTTTATTCCTTCATTCTATTAATTGATTTTCTTATGTGTACCAACCTTACATATCAGAGATAAATCCCACTTGATCATTGTTTATGATTCTTTTAATAAACTGTTGAATATGGTTTACTACTATTTTGTTGAGAATTTTTACATCTATATTCATAAGAGATATCAGTCTGTAATTTTCTTTTCTTGTGGTATCTTTAACTGGTTTTGGTATAAGAATGATACTGGGCTCGTAGAATGAATCAGGCAGTGTTTCTTCCCCTTCAATTTTTTTGTAACAGTTTGAAAAGAATTGGAGTTAAGTCTTCTTTGAATGTTTTTTAGAGTTCCTCTGTGAATCTAACTAGACCTGGACTTTTCTTTGTTTGGAGGTTTTTGATTACTGATTCAGTCTCTACTGGTAATTAGTTTGTTGAGAGCTTCCATTTCTTCTTGAGTCAATGCAGGCAGTTTGTTTCTAAGAATTTGTCCATTTCATCTAGGCTATCTAATATATTGGTGTAATGTTGTTCATAGTATACTTTCTTAGTCTTTTTATTTCAGCAGATTTGGTAGCCATTTCCCCATATGATTTCTGATTTTCATTATTTGTATCCTCTCTCTTTTTTTGTCAGTCTATCTAAAGGTTTGTCAATTTTATTAATCTTCTCATAGAACAAACTGTTGGTTTTGTTGATTCTAATGTTTTTTTTTTTTTTCCTATTTCATTTATCACTGCTCTAATCTTTGTTATTTCCTTCCTTCTGCTTGTTTTGGGTTTAGTTTGCTCTTCTTTTTCTAGTTCTTCCATTTTGTGATTAGGGCTCTGATTTGCAAATCTTTCTTACTTTTTAATGTAAATGTTTAGCACTATTAATTTCCCTCTCAGCACTGCCTTCCTCACATCTCAAACATTCCCATACATTTTGTTAGGTTTATTTTCATTTTCATTCACCTCATCATAGTTCCTAATTTCACTTCTGATTTTCTCTTTAACCCATTGGTTGTTTAAGAGTATGTTGACTATTTTCCACATATTTGTGAATTTTTCATTTCTCCCTCTGTTATTGATTTCCAGCTTCATTCTATTGTGATCAGAGAATATGTATTTTATGATTTGAATAATTTTTAATTTATTGAGATTTGTTTTGTGACCCAACATATGGTCTATCCTGGAGAATGATCCATGTACATCTGAGAAGAATGTGTATTTTAATTGGGTGCAATGTTCTATATATGTTACAATTTATAACTTTATACATTTTATGTCTGTAAACAAAGGTTTTTCATTACTTTTTTTACATTTGCATTTTAGCAACTGTAGGGAGTAAGAAGTGGAGTTACATACCAAACAATGCACTAAAATTATACTGGCATTTATAATTACCCAAATAGTTATATTTATTGCTGGTCTTTATTTCTTTATGCTGCTATGAGCCCCGTGTAGTGTCCTTTCATTTCAGGCTAAAGAATACCCTTTAGGATTGCTGGTAGGGCAGGTCTTAGCTTTAGTTTATCTGGGAATCTCAATCTCTCCCTCTTTTTTGAAAGAAAGTTTTGCCAGATATAAAATTCTTGGTTCACTGTTGTTTTATTTCAGCACTTTAAGTGCTTCTACCCACTGCCTTCTTGCCTCTATGGTTTCAGATGAGAATTTGGCACTTAGTCTAATTGAGGCCAACATATTGCTTTTCTCTAGCAAGTTTCAGAACTCTCTCCTTGTAGTTTACATTCAATATTGTGATTAATATATGATAAGATGTATTTTTCTTCATTTGGTGTTCTCTGGGCTTTTTGGATGTGCATATTCACATTTTTTGCTAAGTATGGGACATTCTCTGTCATTTCTTTGAATATTCCTTCTATTCCTTTGTCTCTTTCTTTTCCTTCTGGATTTCTTATAAGACATATATTGGTGCAATTGATGGTGTCTCAGAAGTGTCTTAGGGTATTTTTGCTTTTTATAATTCTTTTTTCTTTCTGCTCTGCCCCTGTCCTGGGCACGTGGAAGCAATGCGTTGGTTGGTTGGTTGAAACAATGGCTGCCCTCAGATGGGTGACCCAGTGACCTTAATTCGCTAATCAAAAGCTGTGATCAGTGAACCACTATGCCCACCCTTCATCTCGGGGAAGAGGATTTTTATGTCTCTTTCTGTCACCAGTGAGATAAGCAGGGTCTGGACCCCATGGCAACCTGTTGCAAGAGTGGGGCATGGGTGCTGGTAGTTGCAACAGGGAGAGAGCAATATACAGTTCTTTATTTTATCAGCTTCTTTCTCCCACTCTTCCCTGGATGCTGTATAGTGTTTTCTGGCCTCTGGAAATTCATAACAGTATTTTTTTCCTAGACAGTTTCTGCCTGTTTAATAGTTACTGTGGTGGAAGAACTGAGTCTTGGAGCTCTCTACTCAGCATGTTCACACATTCCTCTCTATTGATCCATTCCTAATCTCTTCCTTGTGAAAATCAGGGTGACATTGCAAGAAAAAAAGCCAAACTAACATTTGTGTTCATTTTCCAAAGGAATTGTTACAGGATTTAATCTAGGTTCTTGACTTATGCTGCAGAAATGAATTTCAGAGCATGTAGGGTTAGTGAGGCCAGTAATTTATTAAGGTGGGGAGGGAAGAGAAATGGGAGAAAATAACAGATCACAGGTCCCCGGTAGAGAGTAAGGGGCTGAAAAGTGTTAAAGAGGGCTGATTTATAGACTACAATTTCCCATTATAGATTATAAATGCTCAGGTTTTACTTGCGTGTTGATCCGCGCAGGGGGCACATGGCAAGAGCAGGGCGCAGAAGCCACAAGGGCAGAGAGCAGGGCGGGAGGCAGGAGCAGGAAGCAGGAGAGCAGGGATCAGGCGCAGGAGCAGGGGAGATTTGACCTTTGCGCCTGCTTTTAAACTGTTAATTATTCCACCCCTATGCTAATGGCATGGGAGGAGTCCCAGGTGTTTGTTGTTTTGATTGATTAGTCCACCCATCAATCCCCCAGGTGGGGCCAATGATAATGTCCTGGGAAAATATCCAGAGCTTCTCCTGGGAATCTCTGGGTGGCAGAAATCTTGCGAGGGTCTTCCAGCAGCCATCTTGGGTTATTGGTGTCCCCGTGGACTTATTGCCGGGTTCCAGATCCATCTATTGATTCCCTATATGAAGTTTGCTTCAGAATCACACATCTTGGTTTCATTCTCAATATTGTCTGGTATCCTGGGAAAGAAAGCCACAGAGGCATAATCAGCAGGGCTGGTATGAGCTCACACAATGTTGGTATATGTCTTAAGATATAAAGTCAATGTCAAATATCCCCTTCAAAATCCAGAGTAGAACAATTGCCTGGCCTTAGATTCAAACAATTTTATTCTCTATTCTTTCCTTCAGCTATCTCCACCAAGGACATATCCCCCAATCCTGAATCCTGTCTCCAATCCAGAATCTCCAACTGCTAAGTTAAAATCCTTTGAAGATGTTCCTCCAGCACATCAAAGAACACATGTCCAAACTCTTGCTTACGTTCCCATCACCACCATGCACTGGGTCACCCAGAAACCTGAGGGCTTTTCTTCCCTTTCTCACTTTAACTGCAATTCTCATACATAATCAGTTGCCAACATCTGTACATTTTATCTTCATGATTCTTCTAAAATGCTTCCCTGTGGCTCTCTGTCTAGACCTTAATTACTTCCCATTAGGTGAAGAAAATAGCCTCCTATCTGCTGGGTCAGCCTTCTTCCAGTTTCTCTGAATTCTAATCTTGCCTAATCACTTAGGATAACTTTAACTTGTCACTTCCCCGCTCAAATGCATTCAGTGAACTGTTTGTCTTGTACCCAATAAAGGATATCCAAACCCTTTAACGTGACAGTCAGGGAGGCAGCTGCTTCCACCCAACACCCGTCATATTTCAATGAAACCAAAGTGTTCCCTGTTTTCTGAATAGTCCCTGAATTGCCCTGATTTACAGTTTGTGCAAGCTATTCTTTCTACTTAAACTGACCCATCAAAACTCTACACATCCTTCAGGACCCAACTCAAAACAGTACTCACAATCACAATAACAAGCACAATCTCAACGCCAATCTGGCAATCTTTAGCTCACTTAACAATGAAAACAATACCATGAGTGGATAAATTATTTTTTTTTCCATTTTACATCAACAATAACAATTAAAACAAAATTGTTGCTTGAAATAGTTAACGATTTTGTGAAGCTCTTTGATAGTATCATCCCTTTTAGTGCTCATCCAATTCTTGCTGTAGTATTAATTCTGTAGATGCCTCATATCCCTTGCTATTTTGCAATGTCATTGAGAGAATAGCAAGTCTTATTATCTTTCATATCCCTCATGGATTCATCCAATGCCTTGCACATGCTAGGTGTTTATAATATATTTGAACATGAATATGAGTTTGTATTTGAATTTGACTATGAATCTTCTCACCATTGTGTTTAAAACTATCCGCTGAAGCTCCTCTGACTCTGATTTCCATTTGACAATATCTTACTCCTGTCAAATTTCCATTCCAAACCTCATGTTTTCTGCAAAACCTTCTCTGGTCTCCCCATATACCTTGTTCCTTTCTGGTGCCTTTTATGTAATATATCATATGATTCCTCACATTTTAGGTTTCTTTTTTGCTAATTTTATTGCTATGCTTTTTTCTTCCAACATCTCCAATATCCTAAAAGCTCCTTAAAACATTGGTCCTCAAATCATTTTTTTAAAAAATAAACAATATCTAGTATGTTGCCTCACTGAAAAATTATCTTAATTGAGGCAGATTATCCAACTTTCTTCTCATGGATATTAATCACAGTAATAATCTAAGATGCCAAATAACAGACCTCAAAACATTATGACTTAAAGGACATGGTACTTAAAATTCTCACTTATGTAAGAATTTGAGATGAGTCTTTTATTGAGCAGCTCTGCTTATGAATAAAATTTGAAGACCTTGGCTGACCCTCCAGAACATGTCGCTGGTTTCTCTGGTTTTCCCGGATAGCAAGATGGGAAAAACAATGTGGCAGAGCACACCAGAAAGACTTTGGAGAAAACACTGGGCCTCACATCTTCCTTCCCTCACAGTCTACCATTTGGAGCAGTCACATGGTTATATTTGGGTGTAAAGGGCTCTGGGAAATGCAGTCCCCATCTTCCCACAACCTACCTACAAGTGGATGATAGGAAAGAAAGAACAAGTTTCTGTGTCAGCTGGAAGTTTCTGCCAAGAGTTCACCCTTCTGGCCCAATATCTCTTCTTAACACAGTAAATCACATTCATCCTTTAGTCAAAGGGGAAGACTTAAATGTCCACACTCTGAGTGCAATCTTTTATCCAGGATTTGTGTGTGATGTGCAGTCCTTTTCATCAGGCCTAGATATAGCTGCCCATGGTCTGATAACCTTTAGGTCCCTAAGGATGTCCAGACACCATAGGCAAGCCACATGGCCACATGAAATCAACACCCCCTTGGCAGGCTCTATTTGGAAATATATGAAAAGCTATTGTCCCAATATAACATAATTATACTTAGATATAAATTCCTCTATCGTGGTTCTTCTGCTTCTTTAATTGAACCTATAATTGTAAATTTACTTAGAGTATATTACTCAGAGACTTAAAGCCTTCAGATTGTTCCTGTGCTGGTGGAGCCCAGAAATCCTGCAGATATCTGGCCACCCCCTACTCTCCAGTTCTTCAGGCCTGCCCTGGACAACTGGCAAAATAATGATGATGGACCAGCCCCAACCCATAAAGGAATGTCTTCTGCAAGCCAGGCAATTCCATCCCTCTGTCCCACGATATCTACATCCCTTCTCAGCCTGAAGTAGTCAGGGTGGACATCATCCCAAATCCCACAAGATTGAGAAATGAACAAAATAAGGACGGGGTGTGTAGCTACTTACTAAAGCAGATTTATTGTTATTGTGGTTGTTGCCTTGTGTTAACTGAATAACATGTAACATTGATATAAAAAGTTCTTTTTCAAGAAGAAAAGGAATGAAATACTAAGTGCTCCGATATGGATGAACCTTGAAATATTATGCCAAGTGAAAGAAACCAAATGCAAAAGACTACATATTATATGATTCCATCTATACAAAATGTCCAGAATAAGCAAACTGACAAAGAAAAAAATATATTAGTGGTTGCCAGGTGTGGTGGTTTGAGCCTTTTTTGGACCCCAGAAAATACTATTAAAGCTAATCCATTCTGTGCATGTTAACCAATTGTAGGTGGAAACTTTTGATTACATTATTTCAGTTAAGGATCTTTGATTAGATTGCATGCCCTGGGTGGATCTTGTTGGAGTCCTTTATAAATGAAGGAATAAAAAGCCAAAGACACAGAAAAAGCTTCAGAGAGAGAAAGGAACCCAGGAGCTGAAAGAAAAGGCCTCAGGAGACAGAAGCTGAAATCAATGTAACACAGAGGCTGCGAGGAAGCCACTTTAGCCAGAAGCTGAAAGCAATGAGGCCCAGAAGAGAGGGGAGAGACAAGCACATGATGTCATGTGCCTGATTGCCCATAGTTGCAGCTTGGGGAGAAGGATCTCCTGGATGATGCCATGATTTGGACACTTTCAGAGCCTCAGAACTATAAGCTTTTAACCTAATAAATC
Organism: Cabassous unicinctus; assembly: GCA_029593785.1. Taxonomy (NCBI): domain Eukaryota; kingdom Metazoa; phylum Chordata; class Mammalia; order Cingulata; family Chlamyphoridae; genus Cabassous; species Cabassous unicinctus. The sequence continues at coordinate 20,156 of JAQZBX010016981.1, forward strand.
TTTATTGTAAAAGCCAACCCACTTATGGCATATTGCTCCCAGCAGCCTTTAGCAAAATAAAATACCTGGAGGTGAGTGGGTTGGGAAATGGAGAGTTCTAATGGCTATGAGGTTTCTCATTGGGGTGATGAAAATGTCCTAAAATTAGATAATGCTAATGGTTGTACAATTCAGTGAATATACTAAAAAAACTTTTAATTATATACTTTAAAAGGGTGAATTTTATATCATGTGAATTGCATTTCAATAAACTGTTGAAAAAAATAAACAAACAAATAAGTAAATAAATGGACTTACAATTAAAAACTAAAAAAAGAAAAGAAAAATAAAAACAACAAATTACCTGTTGCCCACTTCACCCCCAAACAATGACCTCCAGTTGCCGATCATACCTGGGGTATTACAAATGTAACTCCCATTAAGAAAAATAACAAATGGAAAACACCAAGACATCACTGCTCCAAGGCAACCATTAAAGGCAACTATTGGTCAGGAATTACAAATATTTTCTCTCCTGGCTGTGGCACCTTTTCAGGTTTAGCCCTCTGTCCTCTTTTGGCTCTGAACTCTAAAGGAACTTTCTTATCTGTGGTTCTGCAGGCTCCTTGTGCAGCCCTTTGGAGAATCTTCATTTACCTTTGTTCTTCAGGCCACATCAGAAGTGGATGTTGGATAGTGTGTCTTCATTGAGGGCTATATATATTTCATAGCTTGATCCTGAATGTAGAGAATGTACCCTCCCCAAAAGATAGCCATGCCCTAAGCTTATTAAAAAGTATGGGTCTTGCTTCTTGTATGACACTGAGGGAAAGGATGATTCAACCTGGACTTAGCCCACACAAAGTACACTTGACTGATGAGAAGTGGGGGATGGAATGGAGACAGGCTGTTATTCCTCAGTGATATGGGTTGTATTGTGATCCTCAAAAAGACTTGTTCACTAATAATGATTGAAGTGATGAATGCACAACCATGCGATTATACCAGATACCACTGATTGTACACTTTGGATGAATTGTATGATTTACTAATGCGTATCAATAAAATTGATTTATCTGAAAAAAAAAAAAAATGCCCGACCTCATAAATGTGATCCTATTTGGATATAGGCTCTTGAATATATTGCGAGTTATGTTGTGAGGCTAAACCGAATTAGAGTGAACCTTAATCCAATATAAGTGGTGCTGTTATAAGAGAGGGAGAAGATAGACAAACATGAGAGGGAAGTCATGTAAAGATGGAATGATGCATCTACAAGCCAAGGAACTCCAAGGATTGCTGGCAAACACCAGAAGCTGAAAGAGGCAAGGAAGGATCCTCCCCTAAAGCTTTGAGAGGGAGCATGTTAGGACTTCTACCCTCCAGATTATGAGAAAACAAATTTATATTGTTTTGAGCTACCTGGTTTGTGGTATTTTATAATGGCGGCCATAGCAAACAAGATATCCTTCTGTATCCCTTTTGTGTCCTCCTCTGAAGTGTGGTTATAGCCCGGCTGAGCAATCTGCTGTGACTTTCTGAAGCTCATCCTGAAGCAGCAGCCAGCTTTCATATTATTTGCCTCCCTTCCCTTTTTCATCACATTAAAAATACTTAACAAATTATCAATATGTTAATCTTTGCCCTAGGCTCTACTTTCTAGAGGACCTGCCCTAAGGATGACGGTAAGCTTTTGATCTTTTTGCCTCCAATCAATTCCATACGCCAGTAGCCAAAAGTAAAATTCTTTTCTGGAATTAGTTCTTTTGACTGCTTAATTTCTTTATTTCCTTGGCCTACCCATTCATTGCTCTTAATTTAATGATGGATACACTGAGGATATCTGAATACATTTGGTCTGGAGAGGTTGACAAAAGACTTGCCTCCTGCTGCTTAGGTTTCCAAACCATTCGAATTTCTTAACCATGCAAGTGCCCAATATCTGAATCTTCCTTATTTTCTCTCCGTTTCTGCTTGCAATGTCACCAATTCCCTTCTGAGATCATCTAAGTTTTCACTAATCATTTCGTCTGAGAGAAATATAATCTGTTGCATTGAAAGCATTTCTTTTTTCCTTGTGGAAACAACAAAACTATAAAAAAACTTAACTTCCTCAATTATTTTTAAATGGCCATAAATTACACATCTAATATAATTGATGTAAGAATTGATTTAACTTTGCCTATAAATGTCCAATAAATAAGATGTATTTAGCAAACTTTTAATAAAAAGTGTTTTTTGTGAAGTCTTAAAGATGTAACAGGTCAAGTAGTTTTCAATAAGTAATTCCTGGAAAGAAGTAGGATTAGAAATATTTGGTATATTTGATCAATAATTTTAATGGGCAATATACATTTTAATTCCCTATCATCTATTCAATCCCTATCCAAATAATTTCCTTTTTTTCCCAAAGGGAAAAAATACTTAAATAAAGAGAAGTTAAGGATGTATTAAGGAAGTAGAATAAAGGTCAGTGGTAGAAAGGGAAAGAGGATTAAGACTGAAAGGTATTGTAAAAGGGATAAATGAATGCATTAATGAGCAACTTTGGTGATGTGGTAGTAGAAGGGTAGCATACAGAAGAGTAAGGAGTGTGTTATTTATAGTATTAAAAAAGACATTTTTTTGGTAGCAAAAAGCAGGTAAAAGCTAGCCAATTCTTGTAACAGACTTTGTTTAAAATATATTTCATATTGTTTGTTCAAAGGTTGATCTGAAAATTCACCATAGAGATAGCACAGGAATAGTTAAATTGGGGGTGAAATTAATTCTGAAGGCCCTCTTCATTCCTATTCTAGGAGAAGTTTCTTTGGTTTACTGCTTATATCAGTTGCAGAGTTTTCCTTAATGAGTTTTATATTCTGAAGTGAAGGCATTGTCAGTAATATAGGCTATGTCCTCAGGACAGCCTGCTGTTTCTGGCTGGTACCTGTGTAGGCGGGCCTGGTACCTGTGTAGGTGGGCCTGGCTGGTGATATCTGGACCTGGTGCTGCTATTTTCCTTTCTCTCCTCCTGGTCAAGATTGTCTTCATTGTTTCCACTTTGCCTTAATTTCATTAGCAGGGTTTTGCATTCTGATATGATTTGTTTATTTGGCGACAAAATATAAAATGTGTCATAGGGGTGACATAAATGAAATTTTCTTCTACTAATCACAAAATTGTCTCATCTATTGCTATTATAATAGCAATAGAGACTATTTGAATGTATCAGCTGATATTACCTGTCTTAATTTCCCAGTTGCTAAAACAAATACCATAGAATGGGCTGTCGTAAACAATGGGAATTATTGGCTCATGGCTTTGAGGTTAGAAGTCCAAACTCGAGTCATGAACAAAACTATGCTTTCTTCCTGGAGACTTTGGCATTCTGGGGCTGCTGTCTGCCATCCTTGTCTTTTTGGTCACAAGACAATGCACACGGCAGCCTCTTCTACATTCTCTTCCGGGTTCCCTTGGCTTCCAGCTTCTTTTCTCCACATGGCTGGAAAACCTCCAGTAATAGTATTAAGGTCCAACTTCATTCAATTGAGCCATACCTTAATTAAGAATAACATCTTCAAAAAGTCCTATTTACAATAGTTTCATACCTACAGGAATGGATTAAGACTAAGAACATGGGGTATATAAGTCAACCTATTACATTGCCCAAGAACTTTTCTACTTTTTTGGTAAGGGAATTAACTTATGCTTTATGGCCTGGTAACTGGGGGCTTCTACCCCAAATAAATATCCCTTATGAAAGCCAACAGATTTCTGGTATTTTGCATCAGCACCCCTTTGATTGACTAATACACCAGCCTTCTCCTATCATTTCATTTCTGTTTATAGGACTTATTTTAGCCATGTTTAAGGGTGAGTTTGCTAAAGATACATTGTCTTATTTTTGTTTCCTCTGAGAATATCTTGATTTCCTCTTCAACCCTGAAGGATATTTTTGCTGATGCTTGCTTGTCTCCAGGCTCAGCTCCTCTGCTATCTCCACAAGATCAGATGTAGACTGTCAGACACACAGCTCGTCTCTTCTCTTGGGGCCTTCTCATGACTAAGCTCCTCTCTGTGCTTACTTCCCAGGACTCCAGCTCAAAACTCAACATCAGAACTCCAACATCAAAACTTCAACACTGTCCTCTGCCATGTCTTTTATCTCTGAGTCCCCACCCACCAAGGGGCAGGGACTCAACACCCTACTGATGTGGCCCAATCAAAACCCTAACCATAATTTAGTTAACTAAAAGTAAAACCTCTGAATCCAATACTTTCTAATATGCCCAGAAGAAAAGACCAGTTTACAAACACAATCCAATATTACTTTTTTGGAATTCATCAATAATATCAAACTGCTACAGTTGGGAATTTCAGAAAGACATGAAGGACATCAACATGAGTCAAAATAGGAGTAACTCTAATAGACTATCCTTCTTATGAATTTTTAAAATGGTATTTGATGGTTGATGCAAAATTTTTAACACTGTCTAATGTGATGCTGATTGTACGTACAAGAAACACAGAAATTATATTTAACAAGTTGGGATTGTAAAGAGACATAAATGGAATTAAGGGTTCTATTCTTCACACAAAGAAATAGAACAGTACCACTGGACTGTGAACAAGCACATACTTTTAATCTTAATCTATGTCACTGTGGTTATGGAGCCATCATAAGTAGGAACTTTTAAAGATGTTATTCTAGTTAAGGTGTCACCAAACTGAATGAGGTTGTCTTAATCCATGTTACAGGAGGTCTCATAAAAAGAAGAAACCATAAAGAAGCCAGGTGTTAGAAAAGGCCACATAGGAAGAAGTCAGAAGTCCATGGAAATGAGAAGGGCAGATCCAGAAGGAGACCAGGACATTGCCAATTAAAGGGATTTAAGGCAAAGAAACCCAAAGATTGCCAGCAACCAACACTAGAATGCTACAGGCTCCAGGAGAAAGCAAGTATTTCCAATACCTTGATTTTTTACTTCTAGCCTCAAAACCATGAGCCAATAAATTCTTGTTATTTAAGCCAGCCCATTATATGATATTTGTCATAGCAGCCTGGCAAACTAAGACAAGAAGTTCGAAGCCTATTTCTAGGATAATAATGTGGAGGTGCCATACAGATTATTCAAAATTCTTTTATGGGAGAAACAAATGACTATCTCACTTAAGCTGTGGTTATTTTAGGTTTGCAGATATATGAGGTCCAATCGAATCTTAATGGAGTCTCCTCCCATATTATTCTAATTAATTCTAATGCAGATAAAATGCTATCATAATCTTATGTATATTCAATTTTGCTGATGATATAAATTTAGACATAATCCTTTTGCAACTTAATTATGATCAATTTGTCATTTTTTACTTGTCCTGAAATGAATGTTGTATATTTGAGGTTATTTCACAATTCTATTATCTTTTCACAATTATTTTTTAAAGGTAGACATTAGGGGATGCTTTTAATTAAATTGTGTGGAACTGATGCTTGACAGGCTTTAGACAGAAATATTTCCTTCAGATCTCTCATAAAATATTTGGCTCTGCCAAGATAGGAGCTTTGTCCGCAGTCTGACTCTGCAGAGTGATTAATGACTGCCAGCACTGAGTCAGCTTGATAAGGGAAGTGCTGGGACCCTAACCCACCTCAGCAGAAACCCACAGCTTTAGGAAAATAAACTCCCCTTGGTCCCTTTCTCCCCTCCTCCCCTTTTCTCCATGGAATCTACATCTTTAGGAAGATAAGCACTCCCCACCTGCCCCTTTGAACTGAAATTTACAACTCTAAGCAGATCATAGCTCTTTTCCTCCCTAATAGCCCTGTGCTTTAGGAAGATAAGCTAGCCTCACTCCTTTGCTTTTGTAACCTTGCCTGCCTGCTTGCTTAGGAATTTGCCCTCTTAGAGTTCTGCTTAGAGTTCCTATATAAACTTATGAAAATCGAGACAGGGTGTTCAGAATTTTGTGACTGAATTCTCCTCTGGGCCTGCACGTAATAAAACTTTGTTCATCCGTCCCCTCAAGAGTGCTGCTTGGGTTTCATTCCGTCTGCTGCAACAAGCTCATGAAGCAAAGAATGAACTTGTCAGGGAGAACATTGTAAAAGCCCATCTTTGAACAGTGAATTGTGAGACATGTCAAATGGCATTACTATTTTGTATGATTCTCTTGCCACCTCCTTATTTTATCTTTCAGTCTTATAATAATATTGACTCTCCATTAGTATGCCTTTTTCACCTAATTCACGTTCTGCTAAAGGAGGCATCTGATAGGCTCCCTCATACTAAATTTCCTTGGATTGTTTCATAAGACTCAATATTTAGGGCAAGTTTATTAGGATAACTTAAGGGGGAAATTTTAATAAAATTTAAACCAAGTATTTAGGATCAGCTGCATTAGGAATAAATTCTTTAGACACATGAAAAGTAGTATTTTATAAAAAGCAAAGAAACACACCAAAAAATACCAAACAAACAAGCAAAAACCAGCACCAGAAAAATTGCATTAGAAGTCACAAGGGTACAGGTCAATGCTTGTACTTGTAACTGTAAGTAGAGAGATTAAATATTATAAAATATTGAAATTAATAAACATTTACAATTTTCCTGCTGATTAAACTGTTATTAAATATACTTATTTTTAATTATATTACATTAATCTGTAACACTAATACATATCTTAACAATTAATAACATGAAACATGGTAAATAGGTCTTCTGCTCGTTTCTAGATAACACACATACACTGCTCAGGAAGCAATGGCACAGAAATGAGTGTTCCATATTAGTGTCCCATCATATTTTCTTTGAAAATAAACTCTTTTAAAATTCAAGTGTTTCATGTAGTTTTTTGCCAAAATCAACAAATAATAAACAGACAAAAATCAAAACCAAACCAAACCAAAGCCCAACTGATATCTCAGAAGGATGTTGGAAACTAAGGCAGATGTTTTAGTCTGTTGCCTGGAGCTAGCTAGCTGGGTGCATGAAATATGTAGGCAGGGAGTTTCTAATCACCAATGTGATAAGAAATAGCATCCATATTCAACAAGAATTGAATGCTTGAAAACAGCTGTGGGTAAAATTCCCCAGAACAAGGTTTGAGTGCATTGCTGGCAGGTGTATTCATTAGACCTGTTCAGTGGGGACAAGTGGGTGTTAACTGATATTAACAGGTATTCTAATCTATTCCTTACTTCTCTTGTAACACAAGCACACTTAGGAATACAATTAAAGGTTTGAAACCACAAATTCTCCCTCTCTTAAGCCTGAATTTATTTCTTCCATAAAAAATTGTAGAATAAAACAATATTACATGAAAGCACCACATTTTCTGTCATCCTTGGTCGAGTTATCTCATTGAACATTGGAATAAGCAACTAAAACACTTGACAATTAAAAAGATAATGAAAACAAAAGATTCAAAATGTTGGCTAAATCAAATAATCTCGACTTCAGATTTAATAGAAGGGAAAGTGGGAATTTGGGGCTGCAGAAGAATGCAATTACATGAATTTATACTTCCTCTTTCCCAAAAATTTTCTTTCATTTTGCCCCATTCAGTGGTCCTAGGTCCAGGTTTAAATATATGCATATTCATGAAATGTACAAAAAATTCACTAAAATCAATATACATACCGTCACAATTTACATTAAATTTCTGTTGTTAAATTTCCTAAAGTTACTTCAGAGTGGATCATAATATCACCCCATGTACCAATTTACAAGTGAGTATGAAAAAGGGCTTTAATAAAAGTGGCGATGACAGTGATATGATTCTTTAGCTATCAAATCCTATGATATCTTCTCAGTGTT
>JAQZBX010016982.1:0-35989 GCA_029593785.1 Cabassous unicinctus
CACCCCTTGGTGGGTGGGGAATCGAATATAAAAGGCAAGGCAAAGAACAGAGTTGAAGTCTTTTGAGAAGCAGTTTTGATGTTGGAAAGAAGGCCCCAGGAGAAGAGAAGCAAGCCGTTCGCCTGATCGTCTACAGCTGACCTTGTAGAGGAAACAGGAGCTAAGCCCGGAGAGAAACGCAGCCCTGGGAAGAGAGGAACCCCAGAAGCCTGAACCCTGGCAAACGCCGGCAGCTGTCTTGCTCTAACACGTGGCAATGGACTGTGGTGAGAGAAGAAACATAACACTTTATGGCCTAGTATCTGTGGACTTCTACCCCAAATAAATACCCTTTGTAAAGACCAACAAATTTTTGGTATTTCACATTAGCACCCCTTTGGCTGACTAATACAATGTGCATTCCCTTTGAATCCATTATACCACACCTAAGCCTCAATGCCAGGAAATAACAATAACAATAAAGAGTATTAGCTAATATTTATTGAGCATTTACCATGTGCCAAGTACTAAGTACTTGACACCACAAACTTTTAATCTCATGATGACCCCATGAGGTAGGCATGATCAACATCCTTTGATAGATGAAAAAACTCTTGCATGAATAGGTTAAGTAACTTGCCCAGGGTCACACAGTCAGAAAGCAGCAGATTCAGGTTTCAAACACAAGAAGACTGGCTGGAGAGCATGTGTTTCTTAACGTAGTTAATGAAAGACAGGTGCAAAATGTTTGTCATCAAGTTGTTTATAATAGCACAAAGCTAGAAGCAGCCTAAATGTCCAACAAAAGGGGAATGGTTAAATGGAACACAATGCATCCATTTAAATTCAGGGTCTCAAAGAATGTTAACTACCTGGATAAGTGTTTATGATCTACTGCTGTTTAAAAACAGCATTAAAAGTATATGAATAAAGAGACTTCCGAATAAACAGAGAGGGACCACTTGAACAGCAAAGTCCTGTGGCTACAGGGGCAGCCCCTCCAGGCAGAGCAGGGAGAGACCAAGCCCCCTCTCTTCTTCCCAGAGCTCTGCAGGACCATTCAGAGCGAGATGTGCAGAAGCTGTGCCTGAACTGATGATGATGTGCAAAGCCCAGGAAGGAACAGATGATGACCCTGATCCTGATTTTTCCTTACACTTATTCTGTTTCTGTCTTTGTCTTCCCCAACAAACTTCTACACTGTAGACCAGTGGTTCTCAACCAAGGGCAATTTTGGCCCCCAAGGGACACTTGGCAATGTCTGGAGACATTTTTGGTTGTCATTTTTGTTGCTCCAGGGCACTGCTCCTGCTGTCTGGTGAGTAGAGGCCAAGGATGCTGCTAAACATCTTCCAATGTACAGGTGTCAGCCAGGATCAGGCCTGTCAGTTTAGACCTTAGGGCCAATTACCTCCTGGATATCTCGTCTTTTCACAGAGGTGACCTCATGGCCCATCCACAAAGGCCCACGGGCACATCAGACTCAACACTTCCATCTCTAAAATGGAGCCCTCTGCCCTGCCCCATCCCCACCAAAACCATCTCTCTTGGGTGCTAGACCTCAGCCAGCAAGCCAGCACAACACCGAGACAAAACAGTCCGCGGTGCCATCCTCACTGAGCACTGCCTGTGCTAAATCATGACTTGCCTTGAGTGGTTCCAACCTCAGCTTGTGAGGGAGGCGCTGTCACTGTCCTGCTTTTCAGATGAGGGTGGATGAAGCAGACTTTCCGGCAGTGTCGCCACAGGTGAGCGGCAGAGCTGGGGTGGAGGCCCCAGCTAGCTGGCCCCACAGTCTGCATTCCTCACCCCTCCCTACACCGCTGCACCCAGTCAAGCTCTCAGCGACCACTTCTACCTTCTGAGCCACTCTCGGATCCACCCACTTATCTCCAGTCCCCTCTGCTATCGCTGCCTTCAAGCCCGTGCTGCAAGGGCTTTACTAACCCTCTTTAAAATAAATTCTGCCTCCTTATAATACTTTCAACGTGTCAGAAATCATTTCTCAGGCGCTGGTCACAGGGCCATTCCAGCCCAAAGGAGGCTTTGTGTGAAGTGGGAGGCAGCGGCCCTTCCCCAAGACCCTCTGCTTTCGACCCATCAGAAACTGTCTTAGGATATATGCAGATCATCAGCGTATCCTGTTTGAATGGCAGCCTTCAGGCTTGGTACCCTTGTGCAGTGCACAACCCCTACAAGTAGACGAGCTACAGGTGATGGTCTCTGGATCATCCTGAAGACAATACATAAACAATCAAGCCAATATCATCACCCCTTTGAATCAATCTACTGAAATCCTGACTGTTAGGAAAAAAGAAAGCCTAGATCTAACATCCATAACTATCAAGTAATTACAGAATCTGATTTTTTCCCACTTCATTTAATTATCTTGTTACCATGTCCCCATTAGCAGACATGCATGGAAGAAAAAATACAAATGGCCAATAAACAAAAACATTAAACCTCTCATGGCAAAGAAATGCAAAGTTAGAAGAAGCACCAATTCAGCAAAGATTTTGTTAATTTAAAAAATAATGCCATTTCTGGGATGGGGTGAAACTATGACATGGTATTGACGGAAGTTTCAATCTGTAGATTTCTGGAAGGTAATTTAGCAACATATATGTAAAGCCTTAAAAATAACCACCCACCATTCCACTGCTACCAATCAGTCATAAATAAACAAAAAAGGTACCCATAGAGATCCGAGTATAAGAAGATTAATCCTAGAAGTATAAGAAGATTAATTGCAGCACTATTTAGAATAACGTGAGCAGCCAATGTTTATTGAATGCTTATGATGTGCCCGGTACTGCTGTAACTACTTAACATGCACTGACTTGTTTAACTTTCCTGACAGCGCGAAGGAGTAAGCACGTCTGTTACTGTCATTCTAAACATCCTTTTCTGTCCCACACAGGAACAGAAAGGTTAGGTAACTTGCCCAAGATCACAGGGCAAGCAAGCAGCAGAGCCAGGGTTTGAATGTAGGATAGCCAGGGCCAGAGAACCCTTAGCCTCTGTGCTGTTCGGCCTCCCTTCTTGATAACAGTTAAAAGTTTAAAAAGTCTGCATCTTTATGTGGAAAAAAAAAGTTGAGGGAAACAACCTTAAGAGCCAACAAAACCACCCAGAATCAGTTAAAATTCATTATGGGACGCCGATATCATGGTGGGCTGTGTAGCTGTAATCCCTGAAGACGTGGGAAACCCCTCACACTGAGTTACAACTGACACAAGACGCTCTTCCCCCAAATCAAGGCTGTTTAGAAAAGAAAGATGGTCATTTTATAAGGCTCCAGGGGACAAAGAAAGAGCTCAAAAGCCCCCTGACCTGTGGTCTTCTCGGTAAACACGACTTTGGACTCGGCTGTGAAGTTCTGCCCCGTGAGGATCATTTGCTGGCCCCCGTAGACCAGGCAGCTGTCGATGTCTTGTCTTTCGACCATGGGCAGCTCATGGGCAGACCGCTGGGCTGCGGGGAAGAGAAACGAAGGCACTGTGATGGGGGGAGATGTCAGGTCGCTCAGGAAAAGGCAATCTGATTCCACGGTGGCAGGCTATCCCAACGCCCGCTGCCCACCCTTATCACCCTGTTGTCATCACAAGTGTGGAGCCATCACCCCTGGCAGCTGGTGACTCCACAAATGTTATGTTCTTGAGAAAGTGCCCTCAGTTATTTAAGCTAGTTTTCTTCTAACAGCATGTTTTGTTTTCATGAATCAAGAGTCAGATGCCTCTTCTCCTTTCAGGGGGGAAAAGTTGAATGAGAATTATAAACAGACATAAAGGGTTGAGCAGGTCAACCTTTCCATAAGAGCTCCCCTTTGGTGGGGTACGCTTTCTCTTTCTGCATTTGAAGTAAGCAAAAATGTGAAGGAACCACACAGAGTAAATTTCAGGCGCCATTTCCTGTAGGTTTTAGACATATTTGCTTCAGAATTCACTGGCATTCTTTAACAAGGTCTTCAAGACATCACGCTCTCCCCCTCACCTCTCCACCCGCATTCCCTCATTTCCTGGAACAACTCCTCGCCACTCGGCTCCTTGCTCTTTCTCACACACACCCGGCACCCGCCCACCTTGGAGCACTCGTGTTTGCTTTCCCTCTGCCTGGAAAGTTCTCCCTTGTTACCTGTATGGCTCCTTCCGTCGCCTCTTGCAGGTCTCTACTCAGAGGCCACCTCCTCAGAAAGGCCTTCCCTGAGCCCCCCACCCCTGTCTTCCTTTCTCCATTCTCCTCGTTTACCCTGCTTAGCTTTTCTCCACGGAACTTTTTACCTTCAGAGATATTAAATGCAGCTTTTATTGGTTTATTTAACTTCTCTGTCTCTGCCAGAAGCTCTGTGGACTTCGGTAAGCCCAGTGCTGGGAACCAGGACTAAGTAGGAGGCACTTGAGAAAGGTAGGTGGGCAGGGAGGTATCTGTGGATATAGCTCCATCTGGGTCGCTGTCTCTCTCAACATATCACTGTGTCTGTACCTACAGGTATAATGAATGAGGGATGGAGGAATGGGGCAGGCCTGTGCTGGGAGTTTAACCGGAAGGATCTACTTGAACCATCACAGCAGCCCTCTGAGGAAGGAAGTATTCAGATTATCCCCATGTGACTAGGGAGAAAGCCGAGGTGAGAAGTCAGGGCACCCTCCAGGCAAGGGTGTGCGGCAAGGCTTACAGCTGAACCCTCAAACGCAGATTTGTCCAGCCCCAGAGCCCAATCTCTCAGCCACTCCAGCCAGCCACCGATTCTTCTAGAAGGCAGGCTTCAGTAAAGAACAAAGACCCTCTCCTACCGCCTTCCCTCCCCCGGGCAGGGTGGGAAACAGGTCCCGGCCACCACAAGGGACCCTCCTCCTCAGGCCTCGCCTTCATGGCGTGGGCTGAGAGGCCTGGGCCGTTCTCCTCAGCTGAGTCAGTCAGCGCCTGGCGCTCCTCCCAGAGCCCAGAGAACCGGGCGAACGGCCAGCCTTCCCATGCCAGGAGCCTGCGAACCTCCCCATCCGGGAGCCAGGGTAGCAGCCGCCTGAGGCCCTAGGCCCAAACCTAACCCTCCGCTCCTAGCCGGCCTGGGCCTCCTGGCAGCGGGGCACCCCTCCATTTGCCCCGAGCTGCTGGGGCCACGTGGAAACCGGCTCCTTCTGGAACAACAATGCACTTGGCACCATTTAAGGTGTCTACTATGGACTGGCCAGATGCTTCTAGACACTTCACCTTGAAAGTGCAGCCTAGCCACTCACGACGACCCCTCTGCTTTTCCCACCCCCAGCTGGGCCCAGGCGCCCACTGAACCTAGAGACCAGCCTGCCAGCCGCTGCTCCAAGGGGCCACCAGTCAAGAGCATATACGAGAAAGCCTCTCTGCAGAAGCTGCTAATTTCTCCCATATGGGCTGGGTTATTAATCCTTTCTTTCAGTATCAGAGTTTTGTGATGGCTTCCTAATTGAGCTGCCACAGATGGAGATTTATTAGCAGTGAAAACAGCAGCTGCATTGCTGGGAAAGGCAGGTCCCCCGCTTTTAAGATCTGCCTTTGCTGAGATCGGGGGGCAGCTGGAGGCCCCAGGGAGTTGTCCAGAGCCATCCCTCCCATTTTACAGGTGGAAAGCCTGAGTCATCGCTACTGGGCAAGCTGGCCAAGAGCTCAGAGCATGCCAGGCCAGGGACTGGACGTGGCCGCGGAGCTTCCAGCGCTGGGCGGGAGGCCGGCTGGCCAGCTGCTCTGCCTCGCCGTGCACTGCTGTGAACACAACTCGTCTATTTCCTGAAGCAGCTCCCTTGGTTCTCCTTCCAAAGCCTCACCGTTTCAAGCAACCGACTGCTTCTCACATTGCCAAGTTTGCATTTTCCACCCTTTCTCCTTACCTGCAGGAAAACCATCTCAATGAAAATGTAAAGAAGTAGATAAGAGAGGGATGAGAAAACACCCTAGCTTCCTGGGTGCTTTGTGGTTCATGGACCAGGAACGTCCGTATCCCGTTTGTTAGACGTGCAGGCTCTCAGGCACCAGCCCCGACCTGCTGATCCTGAATCTGCATTTTAACAAGATCCTGATCCTCCTTTGCTTCTTTGCCCACTCTGTGCTTTGTAGGATGGTTTAGCAACATCCCTGGCCTCCACCCACTTGATGCCAGGAGCACCCCACCCCCAGGCTGTGACAACCAAAAATATCTCCAGACACTGCCACATGTCCCCTGGGGGGCACAATCGCCCCACTGGAGCAGCACTATGCTAACGATTCTGAGTTAAATGGTCTGAGGGTAGGACCCGGGAAAAGGTTTCTCTTTAAATATTCCTCCAAGATCCCAATGTGCCACAGCCAGGTACCATCACTGCAAGATAACGCAGGATACCCAGAGGCAACAGAAGGATGCTTGGGAAACTACTATCGGGCTCTGGGGGCAGAAAGCCAGATAGTAGTCCTGCCTCTGCCACTTCCCTGCTGTGTGACCCCAGGTGAGTCACTTCACCTCTCTGAGTCGCAGATGCCTCCTCTGTAAAAGCATAGCAGTACCTGTCCTCGTGGGTCTGCCTCAAGCAGCACAACAGATAATGTGGGTAAACATGTGGACATGGTGAATACGTATTTCATAAAATATCTAACATAACACAAACACCTAACACGGCAAGCACTCAAGAAACTGCAACTTTGAATACCATTAACCTACTAAACGCTGCTTTTTGTTTCTTGCAGGGTCAGTTTCTAAACACTTACTCACCTGTTATCTTATTAAACCCTTAAATTACTGCATACCGGCGCCATTTCACAGAGGAGAAAACAGAAGCTCAGAACTCAGCTTCAACCAGGGGCCAAGGCTCCGGCTGTCATCTCGTGCAGACCTGGATTCAAGCTGGAGTTCCCCCACGGGGTGTCCTTGCAGGGGGCGTCACGGATCTAAGCCTCAGTTTCCCCATCTGTAAAATGGGGCCATTAACAGTCACACCTCACAGGTTACTGAGAGGACTGAAAGGATGAGTTCCCAAAAAGCCTATCTGGTGCAATAGCTACTGGTCAACAAGGTTTAAGGTGGTAAAGGCTGGAGATTCTTGAGAATTTGCTGTGTGCTGGGCACGGGTGGCGTGTTTTTGTCTGATATCAGTTATTTTACCAAACACCAAGTGACCACGGCCAGTGTTCACACCCATCACCTCTTGTCACTCTTGTTCTCAAACGATCCTGAACCATCACCCAGGTTTCTTGGCCCTGACTGCTGGAGTTTCCCAAAGTGGCCGGCAGCTCACCTGTAGGAGAATCACCTGGTGGGGCAGGGGTGCTTAATAAAAATGCAGAAGCCCAGGCCACACGCCCAGAACCATCTCTCAGGCAGAGCGGCCATTTGCATTTTTAACAATCTTTCCAGGTGACTCGTTGCACACATTTGTTTGAAGGCCAAGTTCGACACTTAAAAGGCCACGGGAGGACAGGGGAACTCCTCCGGGGAGGTCCCGCCGTCCTCAGAGGGCCCACCGGCAAAGCAAACGAATCCAATTAGTCACTGAAAGAGGAACTGAGGGGAGGCAAACAGCAACCAAAATTACCCTCCTGGGGGCCGCCTTCTTTCCCTCGCGCTCTCTGATGCAACCTCAGTCACCTCTGGCTGCTAACCGGGGCGGCACGGTCCAGGACCTAGGGGAGGGCTCTCAGGAAGCTCACTGGGGCCCCCCGGCCCTGCCGCCACCAGCCCCCACCACCTCCCTTCCAGCTCTGCAGTCACGTGGAGATTCCAGACCCTCCAAACAACACACCCTGCCGCCCTCCGACCAAACCAGGGGCCACCACTGAAACCCATCTCGAGGGCCCGGGTCCCGCCTGCGGGTGAGGACTTGAGCCTCTGCTCCAGCTTAAGATCCAAGGTGGCTCTTGTGAAGTGACTTCCCAGGCAACCCTCCTGCCCCCAGATTCTGGCACGTCATAAAGAGGCTTGGGGCTCCAGTGTTTTACGAGCTCTGAATCAACAGGGCACTGTTGGTTTAACCAGTCCGGGTGTTGACTTTCACTAGCAACAGTGGCTGATGCGAGGCAGAGCGGCTGAAGCGAAGGCTCAATTAGGGAAATCCACAGGTCTGCCCGGAAATGGGACGTTATTGCCTGCCTGTCTGCAACGCGCCCTGTCATAGGGCTGGGTGGCCAAGAATTACCATCTACCCACGGAGCTCGGGAGAGAAGTGGGAGAGGCTGGTCAGGGAAAGTCATCCTGCAGAGCTCTGGCCTGGGTGCGTCCCATTAATAGCTGAGCATTCCGGCTGCCACAGGGAGGGCTCTGATTCCAGGCACTTCGTATATACATTTCTGTTTATTTTCTAAAACACACTCCTAAGGAGGCAGGTTAGGGGAGTGCGTACAAGTAAGGCCACTGAGCTCAAAGCCCGGCTCAGTGAGGTCCTGGCTTTGGGACTTCAGGCAAGTCACTTCATCTCCCTGAGCCTCAGCTTTCTCAGCCACAAAATGGGAACAGAAGCAGTGCCCACCTCATCGGGCTGTTTGAGCATTAGGTGAGCTAATGCCAGGGAAGAGCCTGGCACCTAGGCAGGGCTCCGTTTCTTCTTAAGGCGAAACTTCATGATGAGACCACAAAGCTGGAACCACTGCCATTTTGGAGCTGAGGAAACTGAGTCTCCAAGAGGGCAAGGGACACACCAGAGAGTTCACTACCACGTCCGGCAGCCAGGTGGAACCGGGACCCAGGATGGTGGGGTTCCCTGACTCCACAGGGCTCCCTTTTCAGCGAAACAGAGGAGGACCCAGCGGGAAAGCTGCCGGCCAGCCCAGGCAAGGAGGCAGCTCCGTGGGGCCACCCCTCGCCGTGGCACTCAGCTGCTGGAAGCCCGGCTTGTCTTCACATCCAGCCCCTGGTCTTGGCTGTGAGCCTGGCCCAGAAGCGACGCTGACCCAGGTCTCCACGGGAGTGGCCGTGACAGGGCAGCAGACAGGCCCCTCAGCGCTGGCCATTCCCTAGGGCCTCCCTGGGAAGTGGGAGGGTGGGATGGAGGCACCCAGTTCTCCCTTTGCGTGGGGTTCCCCTCTGTGAGGGACCCGTCAACATCCACTCCGTGCGAGAGAGGTGCGGTGCAGTCCGTGGGGCTGCCCTCCCGCTCAGGGAAACCCTGCTGAACTGACAAGCACCCTGGTTGCTGAGGGGCCTGGGCAGAGGGGGGCCTCGGGCTTTGGCACACGTGGCTTGAACTCCCAGCTCTGCCCCTTGTCCACGAGCCGTGTGATGGTGACAGGCACGTAACCTTTCTGACCCTCAACCGCTAAAAGCGAGCACCACGAGGGCAAGGCTTCTGTGCGTCAGAGAGCTATGGGCACATGTTGGTGCTTGATACATATTTCTGAATGAATGAACCGAGGGAGTCCTTAAGCTGGGCCTTACGAGCTTACTACAGGGATGGAAACGAGTTCCTCTAGGCGACGGTGTGTGGGCACACCACAGAGGTCCCAGAAAGGGTCATTTTGCCTTCCTGGTCCCTGCACGACTAGCTCTGTAAAGGGCTGGCCAGGGAACCAGGTCAGCGGGGAAGCGGCCTGAAGCCTGGGCACCCCCAAAAGCAGCTTCCCTGCAGGCACTCACCCAGCCGGCCCCTCTGGGTCCCTTCTTTCTGCTGCTCACGTGAAACTATTAGGATTTGCTGAGCCCCCACCCCTGCTCTCTGCTGCCCGGGCTGTGGACTCTTTGCAGAGAGACAGTGGCTGCCAGAACTAAGTCAAGTCCACTTTGAAGAGCTGCAGGGAAGGCTGCAAACAAGAAAAGATGAGACACGCCCAGACCGGGCCCACCAAGGGGGACTCTTGGGTTATACTGCTGTAATCATAAGAGCTAATCCTGAGCTAGAACTTACCACGTGGCGCACACACACTCTCATTAAATCCCTACAACAGCTCGATGAGGGAGGTACTATTATCCCCATTTTACAGATGAGGAAACTGAGGCACAGAGTGTGACATAACTGCCCCAGGACTAAGCAGTCAGTAAGTGGCAGAGGCAGGATTTGAACCCAGGCACTGGCTCCAGAGCCCACACTCCTAACCACTATGCTGAATTGCTTTTCCCCATCATGTAGGTATCTGAAGTTTCTGTAGTTTTTGGTCTTTGCTTAAAAGTCTCCTTGGAGGTCAGGGGCTGAAAAAGGCCTGGCAAACCTGCCTGGCAAACACAGCAGGTGACAGATAATTGTTCACTGTCCTTTTTCTTTTCCCTGTCCCAATCTCTCTCATCACCTGTCTTCCTTCATTCTTTTTTCAAGTAATTAATACCGTTTTCCAGGCATAGTGCTAAACCATTTTTGAAAGATAAATCATGTCATGTCAGTTCCTTGAGTCTTTTCATTTCACTTAGAATAAAAGCCAAAGTCTACAGCTTCATCTCAGACCTCACCTCCTACCTCTCACCAAGCCCATTCACCCCAGCCTCACTGTCTGCCTGTTTCCCAAAAACCCCAAGCTCACACCTGCCTCAGGACCTTTGCATGTGCTGTATCCGCCAGCTGGGCCACACTCCGTCCTTTACTCAGGCCTTGGTAAACATGCCATCCCTTCAGAGAGCACCCCCCACCCCCTGATCTGCAGCTCCCACACCCCCAAGACACCAATACATGGCCCCTGCTATTTTCATCACAACACTCAGCTCTCTTTGAAATTATGTCTTTGCTTGCTTGTTTATTGTCTGTCTTCCTCTCTAGAACCTTACCGCTGTGGGGGTGGGAACCTTGCTTTGGGCAGGTAACATTTTAAGATGAGCCTCTCTGGTTCATGAAGCAAAGCAGTCTATATGCCATTCTGGTCCCACTAATTTTAAGAGTTTTCATCAAAAGCATCATCACTCATCTCCCAAGCCGGACCGCAGAGGGTGAAATGGGGAACAAAGGGAAGGTGGTAAGGGAGAGAATACAGTCTTGGGTTTTCCAAGCTCTTGCTTTCAGAAAGACAGGCCGAACAACTGAATACTCATATGGAAAAAGGATGGCCCTCGACCCTGCCTCACACCATACCCAAAATCAACCTGAGGTTGATCATATCCCTAACCAGGAACGAAGAGCCTTCCACAAGAAAACATAGGAGAATATCTTTGCTGCCTTGGGTAGGTAAAGTATTCTTGGATGAACACAGAGAGCACCGATCCCAAGAGAAAAATATATATAAATTAGACTTCATCAAAAAAAAGAAATCGATACTCCTAAAGAGACATTATTGAAAAAATAAATAGGCAAGGCACAGACTGAGAAAAAATATTCACAGTAAGTCTATTGGACAAAGGACTCATATCCAGACTAAAGAACTACGCATATCAACAGTAAAAATATTGATAACCCAATAAAAAGTGGGGAAAAGATTTGAACAGGTGCCTTATGAAAGAAGACCTGTAGGAGGTGTTCAGCATCATCAGTCTTCAGGGAAATGCAAGTTAAACCCCAGTCCGCGGCCATTCTACACTACTAGCATGGCTAAAGCTTAAAACATGGACAACACCGAATACTGGTGCTGATTTGGAATTACTGCAACTCTCATATGATCTCATAGGGTGTGTAAAATGATACAGCCACTGTGGAGAATTGTCTGGAAGTTTCCTACTAATGGAAACAGGCACTGACCCTATGACCCAGCAATTCTACTCAAAGGTATTTGTTGAAAAAGGAAAAGATTTGTCCACAAAAAAACATGTTCCTAGCATAGCAGCCTTCTCCATAACATCCCAACACTGGACACAGCCCAATGTCTACCAATGGTAAATGAACAAATGGTGGTAAATTCACACCACTGGATACTGGTCAGCAGTGAAAAAGATGAACTACCAAACTGCACAAGCATGGCGATGGACCCCAGAAACACCAGGCCATGCAGCTGCGACCAGAGACAAAAGGTCATACTGTGTGGTTCCGTTTTATGAAGCTCCAGAAGAAGGAAACCTAATCTGTGGTGATAGAAATCAGAGCAGCGGCTGCGCCTGGGTATGAGTCGGAGAGGGGGAGGGGGTATTGGTTGGAGGGGTCAAGAAGAAACTTCCAAGAAGAAGGAAATGCTTTTATGCTGGTTTGAGAGGTGCTTACACGAGTGCATACAATTGTCAGAAATCATTGGGCTGAACCCTTATAATCTGTGCAATTTATTTGATCTCAATTATACCTCAATAAAAAAAATACACAGATACACAAGTCACAAAGCGCGAGCGAGAGAGAAAGAGCACGTGAGAAAAATTCATTTCTAGCCTGTGCTACCCTTTCCCCCAGCAAAATGAGCAGAGTGAATTTACATTCTGTCCTCTGAGTGGGCAGGGCCTGGTGTAAAATTACTTTAGGTGTTTTCTGAAATGTGCCGGACAGAGAGGCCCCTTCGCGGGGCAGGGAGAAGGCCCACAGGCCCCGGGGCGGGCTGCGGGGGGTCACGGGTGGAGCCGCTCGGGAAGCGCCGCGCTGGACAGGGCAGCTCCCCCTGCAGACATCTCCTGTCAGTCTCACCGCTGCCTGTCTCCCGGCTGCACGGGGTGGACACGCTTGCTTTCACTCTTTCGATGTTTTGACAAACATTCTGGAGACTTGGCTACATGCCAGGTCCTGGGCTCTGCCCTCACGGGAGGTGACAAGTAAAGTGAGTTGTCGGGGCACAAAGGAGGGGCCCAGGAAAGCTTCCTCGGGGAGGGGCCGTCAAAGCAAGGCCTTGGGAAAGGAGGAGCTGGCCACGTGGTGAAGGATGGGGCTGGGGAGGGTGCCAGGTAGGCGGGTCTCAAACTTAGCTGCGTATCAGAGTCACTGGGGGACCCCTGGAGAGTCTCCACGCCCAGGCTGCACCCCAGTGCAACCAAATCTGGAGGCGGGACCTGGGCCTCGGGATATTGTCTAACTCCCCAGGTGACTGCACCGTGGCCCTGAGCGCTGGGTGGTGGTGACAAGGTAGGCCACGGCCTGGAAGTCAGAGGAAGAGCCCAGGGCACTGGGGAAAGGGGAAGCAAGAGGGAAAACAAGAAATGCAGCTGAAGAAGTAAGCGGGGCTCACTCAGCAGTGCAAGGAACGCGAGTCGAGGCTGAGAGAACTACTCCTCTCCAATGGGGTGCGATGTGGGAAGGCCGCACGTGGCTGAGACCACGTGGCCGAGACGGTTTGTAGGCTTCCTGCTGGGGAAGATGACAGTGCTCTCTTCTGACCTCCTCCACGTCCTCAGGGAAGTGGGAGGTGCGGTTATCTGCCTGGAGGTGGGGGGGGTTGGGGGCAGTGTTCAGAGGTTGGAAGGTTGGAGAAGGCTCCAAATAGTCATTGCAGAGAATAAGGAATGGGGCCGTGGTGGAAGCATAAAAGTATCTCCTTGGCAACACTGAAGACCTAGAAACATGTGGGGTACCAGTCTGTGCAAAGGTGAGATTTAACCTCTGGCAAGCTGGCATAGAGTAGACAATGTATAAGGAAACTGCACTTCTATCAGATTAGTCTGCTTTCCAAAGGGTGGCCTCCAGTAGTTCTCACTTTTTCTATTAGAATCTGAGAATTGACCCCAAAGACAGTGCTTAAAAGGCTCCTCCAAAGTAAGTAAGTTAGCCTTGCAAATAAGTACCAGACCACCAAGTGGTTTCCTTACTAACCTACTCTCCCCAAAGAGTATCCAGTAAGTCAATTTGTCAATAAATATTTACTATACACATACTATGTGCACATAGTCAACAGATGAGTAGTCGGTAAATATTGAAATACTGGGCATTGATCTAGGAAAATAGAACAAAGAAGGAAATAAAAAGGATGAATGAGTCTGGATGAGAGGGAAAGTGGCCAGTGGGTAACCCCTCATGGTATTGCAAAAAAAAAAAAGAGGCCGTTTATGAAAACGAGAAGAAAAAGTTATTTCACAGGACTAGAAAGTTGGAGACTCTGGCTCTGCTGCCTAATGAGTAAAAATGCATGAATCATAAAGTCTCAGTTTTCTTATCTGTTAAACAATGTAGTCAAATGCTTTTAGAAAAGAAAAGAAAAAAACCTATTTGTAAGTTTCAAACAAATCTAAAATGCCCTGAAGCTCTTGCTGGAGGTACATGTGGTTCAGTGATCATCCTCCAAGGTTCAGACTGACAGAAGCTAAGCTGACTTAGGAACCCAGAGGAGGAGAGGAACACGGGCTCCTGTATCTGGTCCCTGCCTCCGCCTCGTGTCCCTCAGCAAGCTGCAACCACAGCCCCGTCCTGGAGAGTGAGTCATTTGCCAGAAAGAGGAGACCTTATCTGCTCAAAATCTCCAGAGCACTGAGGAAGAGCTCCAGTTTCCCTCCAAAAACATCGTGAGATGTTCAAACCAAGACAGGGGTGGGGCAGCCACTCTGACCAGCATTCAGGGGACAGGGGCGGGGTCTGCCAGGAAGATAGAACAGGGGAATTCTAATGCTTCTACAACAACGTGTTTTTCACACTTGTGTTACCTTGTTCTGCTGTTGAGTCTCTCTGCTAACATCAGAGCACACAACTTCGCCCTCAGACTCAGCCTGGTCAGCAACCTGACTTGCAAGATATCAGGGTGCTCCTTACCTATTTTCCAAAGACCAACCAAGACCATGTTCTGGAAACCCCCCCAAAGGAGCATCCACCCTCTCTCTTTGCTGGCTTCTAATCCGGAGGGCCAGTCTTCCTCAAGTCTTTCTGCATAAAATATCCATGCCTTCCCTCTCGCTTCAGTGTCTGATCAAGACTACCTCTGATGAATCGAAACCATGGGCAGATTTTGTCTGATCCACAGAGTACTTTCAAATCCTTAAAATTTGTTGCCACTTATTAGAAGAAGGAGATTTTTTTTAACATATCTTAAAAAATCAGGAGATAGGACCACACTGTGCCTACATTCTCACAGGGAAATATTGGCCAGAGTTAAGTAACAGCAGCCCCTTTTGGACGGGGAATGTGCCTTCCTGATGCCCAGTCTCCACCACTCCCTATTGTCTGCCACCCAACCCACTTTACTCATTTCCAGAATCTGTCTGGCCTCTGTAGGCAATTGAGTTTGTGACTCCTAGTTACAGAAAAACTTTCAGTAAAAGGGGAAAAAATCCTGAAACATAATTTAATACGGAACATGACTGCAACCACGTAGAATATCCTTAGAGGAAAAAGTTTTAATGATATGAACTGTTTTTGTTTCTGGAACAATGTTTACTTTTTTCTTCTTTATGCCTTTTCTCTTTTTAATAATTTCTAAACTTTAAAATAACTGAGCAGATCAGTTTTTTTGCATATATTTGCAAAAGCCAACAACAAAACTGTTCTGAAAAGCACCCAAGACTGAGCTCAAAGCTACTTCTTTTGAAACCTGGTAGAATTGAGCCAGATTTCTGCTCTGTCCCTTTCCAAATGGCAGGCCAGTGGCCAAGCTTGGCCCCTTCATACTGGATTCTGACAAACTTCTGCACCTTTACAACCATTCGTTTGGGTTCCTTTATCCCCACTAGACTGCAAGCCCCTTGAAGACCGAGAAAACGTCTAGCTCGTCTGCAGGTCCCAACACCTGCACAAGTGCCACAGTCTGCATAGACTCTCAGGAAGCTCACGGGATCGACGGAGGGTGGCAGCGGAGCAAGGCTCCCAGGTACAAAAACTCAGGTTTAAATCCCAGCACTGTCACTTTTTGGTTGTGTGAACAAGTTAACCCCTCCCGGCTCTGCCTTCTCGCCTGTAAAATAGGGATATGATGACACCAGCTACTGCTAACCACTGCTGAGAGGATTCGGCGAGATCGCATGCTGAGCGCTTATCACTGCAACGGGCAGAATCAAAGCTCAATAGATGAGGACGGCCATGATATTATTGTTATTATTATTGAAAGGAAAGAGCAGGAAAAGAAAATGGAGACCATGTGAGTGAGCTCACTCCAACTGCACCTACCCTTTTTAAGACCCAAACAGCATTTCAAATCTTGTAAACGAAGCCTTAGCCTACTCATTAACTGTATTATTTTTTAGTTTCCTCGGAGGCCGCAAACCTTCCACGAGTAAACAGAAGCAGAGAGAGGATCTCTAATGCACTGTCTCTGTCCCCTTCTGGGGCCAACTCTTCATCCTGGGGATCCTTCATACCCACCTGGGCAGACTGCCCAGGGTAGACGGTCACGTCCAACACCCTTTCCAAAGAAAGACACCCCCCCCAGAGCCCAACTTACAGCATTCGATGGGGTTGGATGCAGTTTGCAAGGAGATGATCCTTCCACTGGGCTCTGGAATGTGCACCCGGAAAACCAGCCGCACCCGCGTGTTCTTCCTTCCAATGTCGGTCTCGCCCTTCCGTAGCTCGATGTCGGCGTTCCGAAGCTTCAGGATCCCCGCACAGTCGATGCTGCCAGGAGGTTGAGAATGCACTCACAGCTGCTGCCCGTCCCAGTGGGCAGCAGCATCACCCCACAGAGCCGCTGCCATCCTTCAGCCAAAATAGCTCTACTGCCAGTGGCGGGAGGACATTCTAAGACACCGATAAGCATTTCAGCCCGGGTGCTTGCCAAAATCGAGGATGAAAAAACCACAAGGTAGTTAGAGAAATTCCCCAGTGGAAACCATTTCTCTAGGAAGATTTTTCACGCCAACCTTCCTACCCTCCAAAGAATCTGAAAAAAGTCAAGCACACAACTAGCAAAAATTAAATATGGACTGTTCAATAGATAAGAGACATGTATTGACATTACATATCTTGAATTCAATCACCATACTGTGGTCACGTAAGAAAGAGCATCCTTGTTCTTCAGAAAGGCACACTGAAGTATTTAAAAGCAGAAAGGTATGATGTGTGCAACTAGCTCTCAAATGTTTGGAAAAAAAGAGAAAGTGAGAAAGGGAGTGATAAAGCAACTGTGAAAATGTTAACAATTGGAAAATCTGAGTGAACAATATACAGGAGTTCTCTATATGATTCTTGCAGCTTTTCTATAAGTGTGAAGTTATTTTCTAACAAAAAGTTTTTTAAGCCCCAATACATTTGTATAATGATTCCCAAATTTTAGCCCTATGCACATTAGCTTTGAAGGTTTTCACATATAATAATAATTTAATATTTTAAGTCAAATCAAGTTTTGAAATTTAAATAAATTTAGCTCATCCCAAGCAATATCACCCAAAGAATCATGAGTATTCATCCTCCCAATACACATGAAGAAATATTTATATATAGCACTTTTAAAATTGAAATCACTGTGGGCCTCAGGTTGGAAACCAGCATGGATAGCTGCTCCCCTCAACTTCGTGGATCCCTTCCCCCAAACCCCTCCCCCTTGGCCCTTGCTCCTATCCCCACAAAGAGCCCGGCCCTCAGCCCCCAGCCCTTACGTTGCTCTCATGTTGTTTTTTGGCTCCAGAGGAATCTCCAGGACTTTGGTGTTGCCCACAATCTTCTCATAGCTGGTGGTAGTGACGGTTTTCCCCGTGATCCGGTGAACCTGGTAGAAGGCATGGGGCTTGAGGATCCGCTCGTCGGCTGTCCCAATGAAGATCTGAAGTCCCAGAGGCTTGTTTTCCATATAGCCATGGAGCTGGGGAGAGAGACGCCAAACACATGATTACAGCACCTAACACACAGGGTCTAACAAAGCAAAAAGATCAGAGAAGCTCACAGGCAGCAGAAAGAGCCTCAGCTTCTGCATCATCTGGAAGAGTTGAGAACTGGGAGCAACCTTTATGTCCATCCAAAGGGGACCGCTTGGATAAATTACAGGGATCCCCTCTAAAATAGAATATTAGCATCCATGAGAGGCAGGAGGTGGGATGGATATTGCATAGCGGTAACAACAGACAAAAATCTGAAAAGATAAACACCAAGCTCTTGACAATGGTTGCTTGGGAAGATAAGAGGAGAGAACTTTCATTTTTTAAATAACTAGATTCCAATGAACAAGTTTTGATTTTTTTTATTTAAAAAAAGAAAGAGCATGCCCAAAGCATCAAAATCTAAGTCAAAAGAAAATTACAGACTGGAAGAAAATATGTGCAACACATGACCAAAGGATTAGTAAACAGAATATATAAAGAATATCTATAAATGAATAAGGAAAAAACAAGATTCTCTCTCCATCTTATTTAAAATTGAGTTCCCAGCCTAATGGCAAGATAAGAAATGTTCTTTATATCTTTTGTCTAAGTCTTTGTCCCATAACTAGCATGTCATCTCCTTGAGGGCAAGAATGTTTGTCTATTTAATTTGCCACAAAACTCCTAGTGTCTGGCACACAGTAGGTATTCTACTACATATTTGTTGAATGAATGAATTAAACTGTCCAACAGAAAAAATGGGTAAGAGAATGAACAGGCAATTCACAGGGGGAAAAATGGCCATTAGCATAGAAAAGATATTCAATATGACTTGTAATCAGGAAAATGCAAATTAAGCAACCATAAGATACAATTTACACCCATTAGGTTGGTACACGTATCTGATAGAAAGTATTTTGGATGCTATGGGGAAACAGTCACTCTCATACAGCTGATGGGAATATAAACTGGTATAATAATGTAAAGAGTATTGAAGGAACAGATATTAAAATTAAAGATGTATATCCTTCATAACCCAGTAATTGCACTTCTTAGTATGTATCCTAGAGAAATACTGTGCATGCAGAAGGCATGTACAAAAATATTTACTGAAACAAATGTAATAATGAGCAATTAATTACATCAATGAGCATACGGCTAATAGGACACGTCCAGCCTATGAAATACTAGGCAGCAGTTAAAAAGAAGTAAAGAAGTAAGTAAGTAAAAAGCAGTTAAAAAGAAGTCTATGAATTGACCTGGAAATATCTAGGACACGCTGAAAGAGAAAATCAATTTGTAGAAAAATACAGACAGCACGATACAACTTATTAAAATGCTGAATATTTTATATCCATCTGTTCACACATACGTAAGTGTAATGGCATAAGGTGTGGAAAGACCCATGCCAAACTGACCACACCATGATCACCTCTGGGGATAGAAGAAGAGATCAAGAGGAAGCACGGAGTCAGAGGGCACTTTGACTTTATTCCCAATGTTATAATATTTTGTAGGAAGAATGAGTTTCTGGATAACATGAAATTTACCACTAGTTTAAAAAATAATAACAAAAGTAAAAAAGTACACTGAGAGTTTGGAGTTGGGTCTCTGGTCTTTTCACTCCACAGCTGAGAAATGCTGATCAAGTCATTTAACCCATCTGTGCCTCTGTTCCTTCCTCTGCAAGTTGAGGG
This sequence comes from Cabassous unicinctus, assembly GCA_029593785.1. NCBI lineage: Eukaryota > Metazoa > Chordata > Mammalia > Cingulata > Chlamyphoridae > Cabassous > Cabassous unicinctus. Next base: position 19,144 of record JAQZBX010016982.1, read on the forward strand.
GCCTGTGACGAGTAATCAGTAACAGAGTCCCCACCCTTCACCGAAGTTCTACAAAACTTCAGTAGGCTCTCCAGTCGACTGCCAAAAGAGCAAAGAAAGACTCCAGGTTCCAGGATTCAGACATAGTCTAGAGCTGGGCTGTGCAATATGGTAGCCACACATGATTATTTCAATTTAAGTTAATTAAAATGAAATAAAATTTAAAATTCAGTCTCTTGGTTACATTGCCACATTTCAAATGCTCAAGGGCCATATGTGACTAGTGGTGACTGCAATGGACAGTACAGGTATAGAACATTTCTATCGATACAGAGGATTCTATTCGACAACCAGGCTAGAAAGATGGGGAAGTTCTTGAGTCACCTCCTAAAAACTATACAAGGAGACAGGCTGGGAGTGGAGCAGTCATTTGACAACCTTTTTCATAGTCTGCCAAACGGACACCCACAACATTTACATAAGTGCCTGATAAACACCCAAGAGATCTAGGGTGAAGATGGAAATGCAAGTCAGAAAGCTCTTATCTTTCTACCCCACGCAAATTGAAAAACAAGCCCTGCTCTCGGTGAGAGGAGTCACAAGGAAGAATGGCAGTATTGAGAAGAGATTTTGTTTTTGTTTTGACTTTGCATTGGGACCCAAGAGAAATTTACTTCTTCATCACCACTCCTAGATTTATCAGGAGGAGTCAACAGAGCCTCAAGAAGGAGAGTAAGAAGACTACAGACGGGCAGAGGCATCCCCAGTGCACTCATGGGGAAGAGCCAGCACCTGGAGACAAAGCATCTTCTTTGTCACATCCCGACAGCTCTCCCTGAATCCACATCTCTCTGCTCCCTTCTGGCACCCTAGTCCAAGCCACCATCACCTCGCCCTGAGGTGACCACCACTGGCCCTAACTGGCCTCTTCCTCGTCTTCCCAGAGCCGTCCAACGACCTTTTTCAAATGCAAATCAGATCTGGACACTCCTCTGCTCAAAACCCTCAGATGACTTCCTGTGGCCTTGAGTAAAGTTCAGTGTCATGGTCTACGAGGCCGCACATAACCCAGCCTCTGCCTCCTTCCCGCATTAGGCGCCCGCCAACCCCAGCCGTCCTTCTGGTCCCTGGCCCTCCAAGCTCTTCCCACCCTCAGGGCCGATGCACAGCCACGTCCTCTGCCTGGAATACCCTGCCTGAAGTCGCAGCTCTTCAAGTCCGTCTCCGACCACATTATCTATACACACCCAGTGGTGGGCCAAAGCCAGTTCTTACAGCCTTGTGAAAGCCAACTGCTAAATCTGGGGGAATTTTAAGAGCCAGGTGGCATCATGTTGGTTACTCTGGCTTTGGTGGCTTGAAGTCAGCCATAGGTGGAGTATTTACAGCACAAAATTCAGCAAATGCTACAAAGCAAGGATTTTTTTCCCCTGGAGTTGGTTGTTAAACATTTACTAGCACACTGCTGGAATAGCTTCTTCATTACTATCTGCTATTTTCTTATTTACTTAGTTGTTGGTTTGCTTAGTACCATTCCTTCCAACCTGACCATGCGATCCACGGCAGCAGGAGCCTTGCTTACTCTGTTCAGTGTGTTCAACCAACATTTGCTGAGTGAATGAATCGTCACCATCAACGACAAGCAGCGGCTGGGTATGCTTCCCTTGTGCCAAGCCATGTGCTCAATGTTTAACACGTATCACAACAGCTCTATGCAGGATGGGCCTCTTGTCATCCCCATTTTACAGATGAGGAAACTGAGGCTTGCTAAGGTTGGGCAACTTGCTCTGGGTAACACTATTAGTATAGGGCAGAGCCGGGATGTGAATTTGGATGATTAGACTCAAGTCTGCTTCCTTCACCACCATAGTCTCCTTGGCAATAAGTGGATTTGTTTCTGCTCTCTGACCTGTGACAACAGGCTAGAAAGTACAGATCAGGTCCTCAGAGGAAACACAAGCAATCTTGGAAGATTATAAGATCGAGGGTGTTTTCCTGCTGAACAAGAAAGACAGAAACAGACAACAGCAACCAAAACCAACAAAGAATGTCCCTGGAGAGAGAAACCACCCACTCCTTAAAAAATAAAAATAAAAATAAATAAGAAGCTCAGAATGACTTCTCTGGGCCTCTGAGTTCAAGGTGAGCCGGACTAGCTGATAGGGGAGCTAAGGGAACTCGGCTCACCTTGGTAAGGGTCCCCTCCCCCTCCGCCCCCTCCGTAGTAACCCCAGAAAGGGATGTGGCATAGCAGACAGAACAAAGTATTTCACTTTGGGTCAGACCTACCTGAGTTTCAACCCTCGCTCTGCTGCTTAGTAGCTGTGTGACCCTGGGGAAGTTTCTCCACCCCTCTGAGTTTCCATTTCCTCATATAAACGAGGGACGTGCCTCCCACTCCCCAGGGTTCTTCTGTAGGCTAAATAAGACAACCCTTGCAAGGCACCAAACACCACACACCGCACGGCCGGTGCCCATCAGCCAGGATTTTCCCTGCCATCAGAGGATGACGCAAATCAAAAACGGAGGTGAGAGTTTAGAAATGAACAAAAAGGCGGAGGATGAATGTGAAACACTAGCGAAGGGAAAACAACCCTGAAGCATCCTTGCATGTGGTAAAAACCTAAGTCCAGTCCTCTCCGCGGGCTCATGGTCAGGGACGTGGAGCACTGGGAGGAGAGGCCAGATAAGGAAACCTCGCCATCTTGCGTGAAAGAAAGCTTCCCCTCCACCCTGTCCTTCCCCAGAAGGAGGTCGAACTTCCCCAGAGCCCTAGCTGCTCAGTTTTGTGCTCATTCTAAAGGCGCCTTGCCAGGGCTGGAGGCTGGGTATGAAAAGCACATAGCCGTTTACTTGCTTCTCTAAAAACTGAGTAATTCGGGACTTGCAAGTGGAACCTGACGTCTCGGGATGATGTGGGCTGCCCTCAAGGTCTCACGCTCCCTGCTGCCCCCCATTTCAGGGAGACCTTGGTCAGGAAGCTTTGGTGAGGCCTCACCAAAGGTGAGGATCACCTTCCAGCATGACAGGCACCCCAGCAACGGAGGGGCTCTGGGCGGTGGGCTCCGACGTAGAGGGGGCTCCGCTTCCTGCAGCTCAGGTCAGAGCGAACGTTTCCTGCTTCTTTCGATTTCCCAGGTAGTCAAAAGGTTGCAGGAAGGGGGGTGTTTCCAATGCACATGACGAGGGGCTGAGGGGTGGGGAGTGCCGGCAGTGCGACGAGGATGGGGGGCCCACTCTGCGGGTGGGCAACAAAGAGAACCCAGTGAGCAAGCGGCAGGCTTGGGACCTGGGCTGACTAATAATCTGCACCCTCCCCTTGCCAGCTCAGCTATTTGAAAATCAGAAGTGAGGACGGGAGCATTTCAGCTGATTTGTGGTTAAACATCTCCTGCCCCTTCCCCAGTGCTAGTTATATAAACGATACTGCTCAACCTCGGCACAGGGAAAACTTGCATCCTCTATAGATTCCGATTGCTCACACATAGAGCTAATTTAATCTGCATGACAATTCTCGGGGGAAAGCATTGTTTTCCTCCTTTTCAGATGAGAAAACTGAGGCCCAGAGAGGTGAAGTGACTTGTTCAAGATTGCAGAGCTCAGAAGTGATGAGGTGCAGCACTAAGTCACAACAGCCTAAAGGTGGCAACATCCATTTGGTGGAATATTACTCAGCCATAAAAAGGAAAGAAGTACCGATAACACTACAATGTAGATGAACCTCAAAAACACTCTTCTAAGTGGAAAAACCCAGACACAAAAGGCGGTGTGTGGTGTGATTCTATTTATAGGAAATGGCCAGAAGAGGCAAATCCTTCGAGACAGAATGCAGACTGGTGGTTGCCAGGGGCTGGGGGCAGGAGGGAATGGGGAGTGACTGCTGAACAGGTACAGACTTTTAAGCTGGGGTAGTGAAATGAAAAGGCGTGGGAACTAGACGTGGCGCTTGCATAATATTGTAAATGTGCTAAACGCCCCTGAATTGTAATGGTTAACTTTTTTTTTTTTTTTTTAAAGATTTATTTATTTTATTTATTTATCCCCCCCTTGCTGCTTGTGCTGCTGTGTCCATTCGCTGCGTGTCTTCTCTGTGTCTGCTTATCTCCCCCTTGCTGTGAGGTCTTGCCGCATCAGCCCATGGCGCCTCGCGAACCGGCCTGCCCTCACAAGGCGGCGCCGGGAAGCGAACCCGGGGCCTCTCATATGGTAAAGGGGTGCTCTATCCATTGCGCCACACCCGCTTCCTGCCGTGAGGTTGCTGCATCAGCCCACCGCACCGCTCAGGCCGGCGTGCCCTCACAAGGAGGCCTCGGGACGCGAACCCGGGTCTCCCATATGGTAAACGGGGGCTCTATCCACTGAGCCACACCCGCTTCCCAATGGTTAACTTTAAAATGTTTACGTTATATGAATTTCACCTCAATTACAAACAAAAACAAAACAAAAAACAGAGGTGGTGTGCCAGGCCCAGCGGGCCGGATTTGTTTCCTCTATGCCACAGCTGGCTCCCCACCCAGAAGAAGGCAAAATCCCCCAGGAGCCTGGCCTACAGTTTCATAGAGAAAACTAATTAGACTCATCTCAACCCCAAATTCAAGCTCTACCCACTCATAACAGCAATTTAACTTTGCTGGTGGAAACATAAAAGGGCGTTAGTATTTGCCGTTTTTGCCGTTAGTATTTGCTGAATCTTGCTTTTGCTTTTTCTTGTTACAAAATTAGCAAGGGTTCTACTCCAATGTTCATCGCAGCATTGTTCACCATAGCCAAAAGGTGGAAGCCGCCCAAGCATCCATCTACAGATAAGCAGGTAGACCATGCAGACACACAATGAAATATTACTCAGCTGTGAAAAGGAATGAGGTTCTGATACATGCTACTACCTGGATGAACCTTGAAGACATCGTGGTGAGTGAAATAAGCCAGACACAAAAAGACAAATAGTGTATGACCTTGTTTACACAAAATAATTAGAACACACAAATTCACAATCAGAAACTAGAATGCAGGTTCCTAGGGGCTGGGGTGGGAGTAGGGAATGGGGAATTAATGTTTCATTGATGCAGAGTGTCTGGGATAATAGAAAAGTTTTAGTTAATGGATAGTGGTGGTGAAAACACATTACGAATGTAATTAACACCGCTGAACTGTATATTTGAATGTGGTTAAAATAGGAAATTTTGAGTTGTACATTTGTTACTACAATGAAATTTTTTTTTAATCTGTTACTTTGGTTCAGGGAAAGAAAGCAATAAAGGTTTGTTCATTATAGAAAAAAATAAACTTTATAGAAAAATACAAAGTATAAAGAAAATACCATCTCAAAATAAGTAAGCATTTGAGTGAAAAACCTTCCAGCCTTTTTTTCTGGGCACATAGATAAACATATTTGGGATTCTGTTTTACCTATTGGTTTCCATTTAATATGTTGTGACTATTTCCCCTTGTAATTAAATCTTTTATGAGAGATCTCCAGTGAGTGCTTAGCGTTTCCCAGGGCAGGGACTGGCCCGACTGGAGGAGGTGCTGGCTCTCTGGGCCACACGACTGCAAGGTGGGTGCCTGAGAGGGAGCCCCGCCTTAGGCTTTGCCCCTGGGGGTGTCGCCTCACCTCCCAGCCTGGCATGAAAACTGGCGTCATCCCAGGTGCCACAGTCTTCATTCACCCCTGTGCCTGGGCACTGGCTGTTTCAACGCCCCCCAATTATAAGGACTGCAACTAGAACCCTTGTAAATGACACTTCCTTTAAAAGGGTTTTCCTATCAACTCTGCTCAGATCCTTTTAAATACTCTCAGATGGATGACTCGGCCACCAAATCCAAAATGTGGGATTGATTTTCAAAATGGCAATTGGCCAAGGAGACTGTTTTGAATTTTACTAAAATCAAACTTTAACAACGTTAAGTAGCATTTTTGTTGAATTTGGAATATTAGGAAATTGGTGCCATCCCTAGAGGGTTCTCCCTGAAAGGAGCAAAAAGCCCCAAGGGATATTTTTATCACATTTCCCAGTTGCCACGTAGCAGGTGAGGAGGAGAGTTTTACAAACACACAGGGATCCCAAATCCTGCATTTACTTTTGAATGCAAAAGTAGAACATACCTGCCCACCACCCACTCCCACTCCTCACAACACACACCCACACCCACACGCAAACCAGGGCAACTCAGGCCGTGATTTTTCTCTCATCTGAGTCATCCCAACAGCATTATATAGCCATCTAATGATCATCTTTAATTGCTTCAATAAAAATCCTAATTCTTGACACCTCCCTCCACCCCCATATTGGATCCATCTCCGAGTCCAGTCTATTCTATTTCCTAAACTCTGCCACTCTCTCATCCTCCTTCCCTTCCATCCCAAGCCAAGCTACTAGCACTTTTCTCAGCAATCACCAGTGGCACCTCCAAAAGAATTTCCTTGCACCCCCTCTAGTCCTCACTCACCTGTTCCACTCTGCAGAATGATCTTTCTAAAACTTCAGTTTACCATAAGTCACTCCCAGCATCCAGCCCTTAGTTGGTTTCCCAATGTACTTGGGATAAAGGCCCAGACCTTCCAAAGCCTGCATAAGCTGGCCCCTCCCATCTTCAACCGCCCCCACCCACTACATCTTACCAGGTTCTCCCCAGGTCTGGTCTTTGGTCATTCAGAACATTCGCTCTCCCTCCACCCCACTACCCCACCTTTTCCCTCTCAAGTGTTAGTCATACTTCAGAGCATGGCTCAAATATTGTTTCCCAAGCCTTCCCAGACGAGGTAGGGCCTCTGTTGCACTTATCATAAATGCCAGCTATAATTGTTGTATAATTAGCTGCTGCCTGTCTGCCTCCCGAGATAGAACGTGTCTTCCACCAGGGCAGGGCCTAGGGGCCATGTCTGTTTGCTCACTGCTCTTCCCTGCCACCTAGAGCAGAGAGGAAACTGAGGCTCCCCTCAACAATCAAGCAGCAGAACAGAGCTCAGAACCCAGGAGGAATACTTCTTCCATCTGCTCTGCATGCGGCTGATGCAAAAGATAGAACATAGGTGCCCATCCAGGTAAAACTCAACCTGGGTCAAACATGCAAGCCTAGGGGAGAGGCTGCAAGACTAGGATGAGCCCAAATCCCTAGTGGACAAAATTACCATGTAAACACCATTTGATGCGGCACTTCCAATGCTAGTGAATGGTTTATTCTACAGATGTCCTGGCAGATGTTCAAAAAAGGAAATCTAAGAACAAGTTTATTCAAAGCAGCACTCTTTAAAATAGTCATCAGTTGGAAATGACCTAAATATCCATCAAAAGGACACTGGCTAAATCAGTGATGATACACTCAATGATGGAACACAATTCTGCAATTAAACAAATGAGCATGCTCGGGAGTGGCATCACAGTTAACGAGCATGTCGCCTCCCTGGAATTGTGCAGTGCACAGCCTGGGCAGCCATATGGGATGCCCTAAGAAAGCTTTTTATATACCGATATGAAAAAATCTCCAAATATATCAGAACAGTGTGCACAAATATATCTATTTGTGGCTTCAAAGGAGGGAAGGGTGTGTGCATGTATGTATGTGTGCGTATGTCCCAGACGTCAAGAAATTGTGAAGGTGGCTGCCCTTGGGGAGGGAACCAAATGGCTGGGGACAGAGGCAGGAGAGAGACCTTTCTACTTACTACCCTCTGGTGCCTTTCAAATTTTGAACCATATGGATTAGAAAGAAAATTTAAAACAAAACTAAAAAAAAAAAAAAATTAACCTTTTTTTTGTTTACTATTTAAAATGTTCATTGGGGCTTTGATTATCCCCAGGAAGAAATTCTGTTCTCCCTGGAGCTGATGGCTGTAGCTCCCTTCAACCTCCTGTTCTGGTTACAATTTAATAGAAAAATTATTTTCTGAATGTGTAACCTAACATACAAAGCCAAAACATTCACCCAAAGAAAGAGGTTGCCCCCCTACTTTTGTTTTGTGAATCCTGACATTTCTTTTAAAGGCCACAAGAAAGAAAAATTGGAGGGATGAAGGTACAAATGCATGTACAACGAATATCCCATTCCATCCCATCCTACAAAGAGAGTGAAGACCCAGGCGCCAGCCACTGAAACCTCAGGAGCAAGAGCCCAAGGTGGAGGCCTTCAGAAAAGGAAGGGGCAGGTTCCTTTCAAGTTCGGAGCTTAGAGTCTACACCAAACCACACGCCACATCCAGTTGAGTAGCAAGTCTTGTTGGCTCAGCTTTCAAAATTCATCCAGCGTCCAAGAGCTTCTCACCAACTCTGCTAGCACCACCCTGGTCTTAGCCATCACCATCTCAGCTGTTTCAACAGATTCCTCACGGAGCTCCTGTCCCGCCTGGACTATTGCAGTAGCCTCCTCACAGCTCTCCTTGCACCCCTCCTTGCCTGCCCTTCCTGAACCTCCAGGCACACAGTCTATTCTCCACCCAGCAGCTAGAATGAGCTTTAAAAATATAAGTCAGATCTTGTCACTCTTCTGTACAAAGCCCTTCAACGTTTCCAATCTCATTCAGAGCAAAAAGGATCCTATGTTATCTGTCCCCTGCTTCCCCACCTCCCTACTCTCCCTCCACTGCAGCCACCCTGGCCTCGTTCCTCCGACGTGCCAGGCACACAGCAGGCAGGCTCCCGCCCCAGGGTCTGAGCTCAGATTGCTCTCTCTGCTTGCACTGTACATCCGTGTGGCTCACCTTATTGGAGGGGCCTTCCCTGGCCACCCCTTCCCCTGACGGCACCCCACACCCTTTTCTCTCATCCTGTGCCCACCCTGCTTTACATTGCATCATCTGTTTATCACCGCCTGACACAGCATTATATGTTTATTTGATTGTTTCCTGCCTCTCCCACGAGAACGTGAGCCCCTGAGAGCAGGTGCTTCATCAGCCTTGCTTCCTGCTGTCCCCCACCCCCAGTGCCCGGAAGGGGGCTGGAGCTGTGCAGGAGCTCAATCCATGAGCAACCCCAGAAGGGAGCTAAATGGTAGGATTTTGAGTAGCTACAATTTCTTCAGACCTTCCCCTTCCACATGACAAAGAATTGTTGTGCCGCCCACACTGGCTTCTCCCTGGGTTGGGCAATTATCTTCCTGGCCCGCGGTGGCTATTGTGTCACTGAGTCTTGGTCCTGTGTGGAATGGGCAGGGCTCCACTGGGTGGACAACTGGTGCCTGGGCTGCCTTGTTCTAAACAGAGGGGGTGGCACCTCCCGGGTGCAATGGCAAAGGAGCCCCACGTCTGCTCTCTAGCTCAAACTGGGGCCCACTGGCCAGGTCCATCTTCAGGCCGCAGGAAATGGTTCTGACCAGTCACTGACAGATGCCACGCTGGGAGCGGCACATTTTGAAATCCCACAACGAACCATCCAAAGCGCATTAGACGTTTTGCACAGGCTCGAAAACAAAACAAGTCGGTCTCTCTCAGTATTCTAAATTAAGAAACAAGTCATTCTGTATTTCTCACATCACTGGAAATTAAAAACAGACATCTCTACCACACAGCAGGCACGCTCACTAAAGGGAGACTGGATGGCCCGAAACACGCTAAATTTGTTTCCAATTACCATGTCCACATCTGAAACCCAAGGAAGCCATAGAAAGATCAGAGACAGGCACAGGAGCTTAATGGGACTCAGGACCAAAGGCTGCAGCCCATCTCCCCTCCCACTCACCCACAGCCCCCCAGGGGGTCTTTAAAGAAAGAAACTGGGTAATTTTGCCTCCCGAGGGGCCAAAGACATGAAACTTTCCCTTCTCTGCTCCCCCCGGTCCCTCCTGCTCTCACCCTCCAGCTTTGGGGCCACTGGACAGAAATGTCAGCTCAGACGTGGCTCCCCACCGGCCTTCCCACTCTGACCAACTCTCTCTCTGGGCCAAGGAGTAACTGAGTCATGTAGGAGATGAGTCTGGAAGTCCTGGATTCAAATATGTGAGCCTTCTCCGAGTCGACCTTTGCATGCAGTCGTTGCTTTTTTCTTTAAAACTTTTCATGACTTCTTTCTTCACTCCTTTGTGCAAAGCCAGGCGAACCGAGATCAAGGGTGTGAGCTCCAGAGTCGGACGTCTGGGCTGACACCCTAACACTGGCACTTGCTTGTGTCATGCGAGGGAAGTTGTCTATTTCTACTGGCCTCAGTTTCTTCATCTATAAGTGAGACTAGCGACAGTGCACGCTCCTTCAGGCTGCTGGGAGAACCGAGCGAATTACCTTCAAGCAGCTCAAGCTTTTGTTAACATTCTTGCACCCACGGTTGAGTGACGTTGGGCAATGAAATTCCTCAGTTCTTGGAAGAAATAACCTTAAAGGCTGTCTTTCAGCTCCAAAATTTAATGATCCATGGGTACATTTAGAATAAAATCCACATTCCTCATCACCACCTCCAAAACCCTGCATGATCCAGCCCTGGTCCCCATCCCCAAACTCATCTGCCCCCATTACTCTGGCTTAGTCACGTGGTGTCCTTGGTGTGTCTCCAACAAGCCAAGCATGCTCCTTCCTCAGGGCCTTTGCACGTGCTGTTCTACAGCCGCTCGCGCTTCCCCCGGGTCTTCTCACAGCTGGTTCTTCCTGCCCCTGCAGGCGTCAGCCTAAACGCAGGCCTGCTTGGGCTCGCGTCATGCCTCCCCCACCATCACTCCATCATATGTCCTGTTCACTTCCTTCCTGAGCGTGATAAGTGCTATCTTACGCTTTCGCTTATTGTCTGTCTCCTCCACTAGGATGTAAGCTTGCTCATCACTTGGCTCAATAAATATTTATTGGCTGGATGAACGGGCTGAGTCTCAGGGTCCTACGTGGTGACTCATCCTGCAGCGACCCAGAGAGCAGAGGCTTATTCATGTCTGGAGGAGAATCCCCACACTTGGAGTCCGCCTAAATTCACTACCACTCGAGCCAGTCTGCAGGAACACGTCTCACCATGAAAGAGACATAGTATCCAAGGCCAAGGGCGTCAGAAGGGGAAACCAGTTTGGGCTGGAGAAATGAAGTTTACATCTCTTCTCCAGCAGCATCTCAGGGTTAGATGTAGAGAGAGACTGAGTCAAAAGGACAGCCACCAGGCAGCCTCGTGGAGATGCGGAGGACAAAGCGAGCCCCTCCCTGCCACGCATGTGTTCGCCCGAAGACCAGGAGGACGAGAGGAAAGCACCCTTCAAAGCGGTTCTCCAGGAGTCTCCTGCTCAGAGGCACTGGCCTGACACTGAGGAGCACGGTCCCTACTGTCCACAGGGCCCTGAGTTCCAGGACAGGCGCAGAAGAGGGAGGGGGCTGGATCCTGGAGGGGCAACTGAGCAATGAAGGGGACCTCGCAGAAGCCCCCAGGCCACCATCTGACGCTGGCCGGCAGCATCCACCATCACAGCACGTGAGTTGCGAAGACGCTGGTTTGGGAACCCTACATGCCAGCCCCAGCACCAGCTCCCCCAGTACCCTCCGATAAAACATCCCAAGGAAACCGCAGTGCAGTTTCCCCTAAACGTTTCACCAGAGACAGAAGCGTGTGGGCGAGGCCTGAGCTCTGGCCTCTCCTCTTTCACTGAGGCCAAAAGCTGAAAAAGAGCCGAGATGGTGGGGTAGCACAAAGCCCGCCGAGGCATTAAAAAAGTGAGTTATTCTCAATCAAATTCCACCCCCAGCCCCCTCCCAAAAGGCTATGCAGGTCTCTCTGGATGGAGACCAAGAATTCTGAGTCACTTTTGCCACAAGGGGGAAAAAAAAAAGAGAAGGCAGACGTGATGTGTACCTTTCCGTGCTCTATTTTGGGATTTTAAGATCCAATTTCTTTCGTTTCAAAGGGTGGGTTTTTGGAGGGCTCTCTGCATAACTCTCAGGCTCTGAGCGCGGCGAGACGGCTCTGAGTCGGGCCTCTGTCGGTGACCTGGGGAGAGGCAGGGCCCGTTTGGCAGATAAACAAATCGCATCATCCAGAAACAAGGAGCCCGTTCTTGTGCAGAGCCGCGGCGGGGCCTGGCTTCCATAAACATGATGGAAGCGTGTGGGCTGAACCAGTCTGACTCACTCTTTGTGGGGGCAGTACCCTCGTTCATTCACTCATTCACTCGCTCCTTTATTCATTCATTCATTCATTCATTCATTCAGCAGTCCGGCTCGGGGAAGGGCTGCTAAGCTCAAAGCTATTCTTCAGGATTATCAGGACACGTCACTTTGGTGAAGGACTGGGTGCCTCTCTGGATGGATGGTAGCATTTGGGATTATCATTAGCACACAATTTGTTTAAGACATGGCGATGAGAAACAAGTAAACCGGGGTTTCTCAACCTTAGCACTACTGACATTGTGGGCAGGTAATCCTTTGTTGTAGGGACTCTCCTGTGTGACGTAGGGCATTTGACTGCAGCCCTGGCCTCACCCACCAGATGCCGGTAGCATCATCACCCCCATTTGTGATGACCAAAATGTCTCAAGACATTGCCAACTATCCCCCTGTTCAAACAAGCTAACATTTGGGGGGAGATGACTTTTCTGTAGAAAATCTGTACTGGAACCCCTGTCCCTTGTCCACCATACCTGATCCGTCAGAAAGGGCCGTGGGCAGTATCTTCAGAGTTCACCCTGGATCCTTCTACTTCTCACCTTCTCCGGCACCTCCCCCAGGGCCCAGTCACTACCACCTCTCACCTGGATGACTACACCCACCCCTTCAAAAATTTCCCTGTTTCCTCTCTTGCCCCTGATCCCAAACAGATTTTCTACAAGCAGCCAGAGGGATCTTTTGAAAGCAAATCTGATCACATCACTCCCCTGCTTACAACCTGACAATGACTTCCTTGTGCACAAAGAATTAAATTCAAATTCCATGCCCAGCAAAGTCCTGTACCATCTGACCCCTTCCTCTCTCTCTAGCTTCAACTCCTACTGTCCTTTACCTTGTCCACTGCAGGCAGCCACACTGGCCTCCCTGTTATTCCTCAACCACCTAAGATCATCCTGCCTCAGGGCCTTTGCACTTGCCATTCCCTGATCCCCCCCATCCCCAGTTCCTTATTATCATTCAAATGAAAACTTAAATGGACCCATCCCTAGAGAGGACTCCCCTAACTACTGCAGTATAAAGTAAACCACCTCCCCAGGCATCCTCTCAGGTCACCCTTTGAAAGGAAAAACCTTTCAAATACTTCATCACAATCTGAAATTACCCTGTTTATGGTTTAACCTGTTCAACACCTGTCATCTCACTGGACTGAAAACTCATTAGGAAGAGAGAACGTATCCATCTCCTTAAGTTAGACTCAGAAACTGGAGCATAGTAGGTGCTTAATAAATAATTAAGGAGTGAGCAAATTGCATTTCCTAAATATTCTACAATGACCAGGCATTACCTTTGCTATAAGGGAAAAAAAAAAAAAAAAAACTAATTCAAAAGTAGTAATAGGTGTTCCTGGCCCAGCACTTTGAGGATTGACTTTTTAAAGCTCCTGGCTCCTACCATCTCTTTAAGCCAGAAGGACAAGGATGCTTATTTGAATTTTACAGGTAAGGCAGCAATGAATAAATATAAAGCACCTACTGTGCCAAGCATGGTTCTGGGCACTGGAAACTCCGCAGCGAAAAAGAGGGTTAGCTGGAGGGAAGGCTGGGGTTTTTGACATTGGGGTATGGGCCCTCAAAAGAGAAGTTAAAAGGTCCCTTGAGACCTTCCGTTACTGGGGAGTTCTTCTGCCCTGCCGTCTAGGTGGCATCCTCCATGGGCTTCTCCCAAAGCCCTGCCATGTCTGCAAGGTTGAGTCACCTCTCTACATCATAGGCTATGGAAACTCAGATAATAAACCAAGGACCACATCTCTCAAAACTTTTAAAATTTCATTATAAAAACAGTATTCTATCTTTTCTTAAGGTCACCTGTGTTACAGTAGAGACCACTGGGATCCTGATTATTGGAGGTGGCAATGAGCCTAGCTCCCCGACTCAATTCTACCCAGCCTCCTTTGCAGCTGGATGTGGCCACATGACTAGGTTTTGGTCACGGAGATATAAGCAGAAGTACATGGAGAACTTGCAGAAAGCTTCCTGAAAGGAAAAGGACTCAGCTGAGGAGTGAGTTCTTTTTGCCCTTTCTCCCTTTCTCCTTCCAAACAATCCCCTTGTTTGGAATGTGAATGTGATGGCTGCAGCTCCAGCAGTAATTTTGGACCATGAGGTGGCCCTGAATGGAACAGGAAGAGAGTCTGGATTCCTGATAACTTCATGATACTTTTGACTATCTATCTGTAGACTTTCTACATGAAAGAATAAATCTTTGAGTGTTTAAGCAACTGTTACTTTGGAATTTCTGTTAGTTGCAGCTAACCCCAAGCCTAAATGAAAGACCCATCATCCCACCCCCACAACCTCATTTTCCTCATGGCTCTGTGTTCCCCTCAAGTGCATTTCACTAAAGAATAAGAAAACCATGCTTAGGTGAGCCAGAGCAGGGGAGCCTCCATTTAAACAAACTCAAGGGTACAAACAGCAGATACATTAGCATGCAAGTCTCTGCTTTACAAGAGGCTTTATCAAAAAGCAGAATGATTTATCTGAAAAAGCCAGCACTGGAAATGAATTGGAAAGAAACTGACATGGACAAAAGTCAAGTGAGCCCACTGCTCAGAAGCACATGGAGAGCTGCACCCAAGTCAGCCTGCGCGGCTCCTCGGCCTCTCACAGACCGTCTAGAAAGGGACTCCGAAGAGGGGAGGCGAGGTGGGGGCAAGACGGCTGTCTGACACATGCAGGAGTGATGATGGTGCTTGCCAGAAATAAAATTGCTGCTTACTTTCTGTCTGGTTTCCGAACTGCTTTTTCCTGGTTGAAAGGTGCCAGGCCTGGCAGCTTTCTGCAAATTTAAAACTCAATTCAAGTCAACAAATATTTGTTGAGCACCGCCTATTCACATTAAAAAATTTTTAAAAAGCCACACTCGGGAAAATTTGTATAACAGGCAATGCTATAATTAATAATAATAAAAACAACAATGGCAATAGCAGCAGCTAATAATTTATTGAGTGCTTAATATTGGGCATTGTTTTAAAGTGCTGATACTCATCAACTCACTCAGTCCTCAGAGCAACCCCATGAGGTAGGTACTGTTATCTTATACAGGAGGCAACTGAGGCACAGAGAGATTAGGCAATGTGCTCAAGTTCACACAGCCAGAAGGAGGAGGCCAAGATTCCAAACCAGGTGGTCTAGCTCCAGGGCCCTTGCTCTTGACCACTCTATGATATTCTATTCCTGCTCTCTTGGAAATGGGGAGAAAGCACACTCACAAAGGGCCACTCCAGTGTGCCCCAAACCTCAGTCATTCTCCAGCCATATTCCTGCTTTTTTTAAAATGGACTATTAGTCACCGAATGTTTCTCTTTAAAGTTCGACTCCTATTTTTACATACAGAAATTTATTTTAAACGAGACTTTATGTCACTATCATAAATAAGAAACCAGGACCACCAGTCGTAAATCAAAGGTGCATGTAAATATATTATGAAATACAGATGTCATTCAAGTCTATAATTATAAAAAAAGTTTGAAAATGCTGATTAAGTACTACAAAATCAATCAACATTCCCCCCCAGGGGGTCACAACTCAAAGAACACTGGACTGACATTCAAAATGCCTCACGGGAGGTTAGGAACGCGCACACCGGGTGCTGGGGGGCCCAGGACTGCGAGGCTGCCGTTCCCCAAGCCAGCAAATCCTCAGCACTCTGGTGAAGAGAGCTACCTGGACCCGTGCCCAGGTACAGCAGGTGCTCCGCAAACCTCTGCTAAAGGCATCTGCTAAAGAATCTTAACTGCGAGGAGCAAAAGGGCCAATGCCCTCCTGGTGTGCCAAGACGGGAGCACAGAAAGAAAGTCACCCAACGTATGAAAGTGTGAGGAATGTTCTGAAACCAAAAGTGGCATTTGTTCAGATAGGCACCTGCCTCTGTCTCTTTGTGTCCCTGGCTCGAAGGCTGAGCCTGTGGGCTTGTAGAGTGGTGGGCTGGGGAGGGGGAAGAGCCGCTTGTCCAAGGGACACGCCTGCTGTGTCGTGTTTGCCAGTTCCGTGCTGTAACCACTCCCACCGTGGCCTATTTCAAGCCAGCCAGGAGGGGTCCCTGGGCTGGGAGTTGTGTACCCTCTCCCCCCATTCAGGTACAGCAGACCCCAAGAATCGCAGGAGCAGAGAGGAGGCAGTGGGAGCACAACTGACAATCTAACCATGCGCTGGGGAGCCGGCACCCCGCTGCTGAGCGTGTCCTCACGCACTTCTGTTGATGTGCACGTCCACCCGTGTGTCCATCTGTTCATCTCTCACGCTCTTCTCTCCCCCATTTCCACGTCTGCCTGTTGGGAACTCGCCGCTGCTTCGCTCTCCCCCCAGCCCCCAGAGCCCCCGTGAAAGGGTGCACGGCTCTCACCAAGGTCTGGTCCCCTCTCACTGGGCCCACACTTGTCCCCACTGCTCCTCCTGCCCCCAGCAGGGCCATGAACTTCCCCACAAGCGCCAGGCCAGGCTCCCCTCGGCCAGGGCAAAGCCACAGGCCCGAACATCCCGGCTGAGGAGCCCTTGGCCCTGATGCTCCAGGCGCCTTCTCACCCTCGCAGGGGCTAGAGCCTCATCTTTAAATCCAATCACACACATCTTCCTGTCTAGACGAGGCCGGTGGCTGCCAGGGCCACAGAGTGAGTGAATTCCCAGCCCTCCGTGCCTGGCCCAGACCATGGCTCTCTCCCCGGCGGAGCTCAGGGGCAGGCCCAGGGCCGGGGACCAGCTCAGGCCAGCCCAGACGGGGCCTGGCCTCCTGCCTACGGGGGAGCTGCGGAGGAAGCGCCGCTGCGTTTACTGCGTGTGTGCGTGAGCGCGGACTGGCCTGCGGTGTGCCACC